>CACSLI010000153.1:0-60037 GCA_902706615.1 Meloidogyne luci | reverse complement strand
ATAATAATAATTCGCAATTGGCGGGTACAAAAATAAAAAATGCTTTACTTGTGCAAAATTGTATTGTTTTATATCCGATTAATCCCCAAATCATTGATACTCCCCAAATCCCCCGATATCCATATTAATCCCCAAATGCCTTCTTACTCACATCTATATCCTTCAATTGGGACTAAACGAGATATACACACGAAGGAGTGAACCGTGCGGACTGAAGCAAATTAGAATCGAACCTTCAAATGCTCGATATTATGTATGTATACATACAACATAAATAATTACAATTGTCTTTAAATCCAAATCAAATGACATAACCGCGAATTAATGTGCACGCGCAACTAACCACTTTGAAATTACCCTAATGCTGAAATATGTTTTTGTGATTAAATCTTAATTGATTTGATAAATATAGTTAATATTATAATTGAAATCCTATTACCTATTAGTAGTATTATTACGACTTTTAAGTCAAAAATAAATTTTTGCCTTAAAAGCCGCAACAAGAAACCGCTTCAAAACTAATAGGTTTAAGGGGTTTAAAAAACTAATCCCAACGATGCCTAACTTGCCAGATCGGACGGGTTAGCACGTTTGCAACGCGGTATGATCGTATTCAAATTAAAGCTTTAATTTTAATATAAATATAATGTATTACCTCATTTAAACAAAAATAAATTTTTGGAATAAAAACCAACGGTATTTAATACAATTAATTAATTTTCAAGTAAATTTATAAAAATTTTGAATTTTGATAAAATAAAATAATTAATTTTTGAAGAAATTAAATTTAAAAATTTTAAATAAAAAATTATTAAAGCAAATAAATATATATTTTGTAAAAATTTTCTAAAAAATTAATTAGTTAAAAAATGTATATCTTTAAATCTTTCTCAATAAATGAATAATTTAAAAAAAAAAGACAATTTTTGAAGGAAAAATGAATGGAAAAATGAGAAACAAATAAATAAATTTTTTAAACAATTTTTAATAAATAAATGAAACAAAGCGAAAAAATAGAAGGGAAAAGACTAGATAATTATAAACAAATTTTTTGTATAAAGTTTAAAAGTCACTAAGAACCAAAAATTGTAAAATAAATATAAATGATTAGGATTAAGAAAAAAAGAGATAATTCTGATATTTAATCAGTATTGTTTATTTCTCATTTTTAGCTTTTAGTGACATTTACACTTTAAATAAAAAATTTGTTTATATCCATCCTTTTCCTTCTATTTTACGCTTTGTTTCGTTTATTTATTAAAAATTGTTTAAAAACTTTATTTATTTGTTTCACTTTTTTTGCCGTTATTTTTCCTTCAAAAATTGTCTTTTTTTTAAAATTATTCATTTATTGAGAAAGATTTAAAGATATATATTTTTTAACTAATTAATTTTTTGTAGAAAATTTTTACAAAATTTATATTTATTTTTCAAAATTTTAATTATTTAAAAAATATATATTTATTTGCTTTAATAATTTTTTATTTAAAATTTTTAAATTTAATTTCTTCAAAAATTAATTATTTTATTTTTTATTTGAAAAATTTAATTCTTCATAAATTATTTATTTTATTTTTTAAAAATTTAAAAAATTCAATTTCTTCAAAAATTATTTTATTTTTTAAAAATTTTAAAAATATTATTTCTTAAAAAATTAATTATTTTATTTTTTAAAAATTTTAAAAATATTATTTCTTAAAAAATTAATTATTTTATTTTTTAAAATTTAAAAAATTCAATTTCTTCAAAAATTATTTATTTTTTTAAATAAAAAATTAATTTCTTCAAAAATTATTTTATTTTTTAGAATTTAAAAATTTTTATTTCTTCAAAAATTAATAATTTTATTTTCTAAAAATTTAAAAAATCTTATTTCTTCAAAAATTAACAATCTTTTCTTTATAAAATTTTTCAACGTTTATCGATTTAAAAAATTATTTTTTCTTCAGAAAAGATTTTTAAATTTCATTTCTGCAAAAAATTAATTAATTAAAAATAATTATTTCTTCAAAATTTAATTATTTATTTAAAAAATAAATTATTTAAAAGTATATTTAATATAAAATTACTTAATTGAAAAATTATTTTTCAAGAATTAATTACCTAAAATTTTTATTAATTTATAATTTTATTTTTTAATTAATTTTAGAAGTTTATTAATTGTTAGAAAAAATTTATTATTAAAAATTTTTATTAATTTCTTACAAGTTCATTTAATAATTATAGAGCTCTGCAAAAATAAACTGTAAAAATTTATTAAATTAAAAAGCAATACTTTCAATTATTAATAAAGATCTTTAGTAAAATAATAAAAATTTCTTATTAAATAATTTAAATTAAAATATTATTTTTATAAAAGTCATTTTAATTCGAAAAATAAAAAAATTACTATTAGAAATTAAATTAATCTTAAATTATTTTATAAAATTGATTTCAAAATTAAGTCGTTAAAAATTATTCAAAAATCTCTAAACAAAAAACCTAAAAAATGTATTTCAAATTCTAGAAATAATTTTAAAATTAAAATTTTATTAAATTAAAAAATGAATTAAAAATTATAGAAATTAATTCAAATGAAATGTTAAAAAGAAAAATTTTAAAAAATAAATAAAAATTTTAATAAGCATTAAAATTTAATTTAAAAATGTTAAAAGTAAATATTTTTAACAAAATTAATTTAAAAATTTAAAAAAGCATTTAAAAATTTTAACAATTCATTTAAATTGATAAAAGTAAAGATTTTAAATTTAATTTAAAAATTTATTTTAAAAATTAAATATCAAAATTTTTAAGAATTGTAAAATTACAAATTTAAAATTAAATTTAAATACTTTATTTAAAAGTTTAGTCATTAAATTTAATAAAGATAATAATTAGATTAAAATGAAATTAATTTAACTAAAACAGATTTTATTAAATAGTCCAATTTAAGGACTAAAGGCCAATTTCTGGACTTGCACTTTTTTGTTTATAATATCTGTTTATTTTTGCAAGTATAATTTATAAAATAGACTAAAGAATGATTTGCAATGAAAAAACTTTAAAAATTTTAAACAATCTGAGATCAAAATATTTTTCTCTCCATAAAAATAAAAAGTTTTTCAAATAAAATGATAAACAGTATAAGATTACAATTAAAAAGTGACTAAAATGTTTAAATCCAATCCTTTAATAAACACAATTGAAATAAACAATCCTGAATTTATTGCCGTGTACTTTGGACTTTGAGCACGAAGAACCCATATAAAAGAAGCCAGAAATTTAAAATTTTATCATTCATTAATTTTCTCCTTCCCCCCCCCATTTACTATCACATCCATTAAATTATTTAGACCCTCAAAATATTTTTAAAATTGCTTTTTATTTAAATTATTAAATTTTATTTAAATTATTAATCACATTAAATTCAATTTAAAAACCAGTTAACCCCCTCATACTTTTTAAAATTTTTCTATCATTAGGATTATTCTTTCACAATTTTAATTTAAAATATTTTTTAATTAGTTAACCACACCCCCTTATCATTTTTAAACAATTTTCAATTAGTAGTAAACCCCCCAGGCTCCTCATAATTAAAAATTTTCAATTAGTAGTAAACTCCCAGGCTCCTCATAATTAAAAATTTTCAATTAGTAGTAAACTCCCAGGCGTCTCATAATTATTAAAAAATTTCAGTTAGTGGTAAACCCCGCCTCCTCATACTTTTTAAAAAATTCGCATTAGTAGTAAACCACTGATAGTTTTTAAAAATTTTTAAAATTAGTAATATCATTAGTACACCTTTTTTAAAACATTTTTCAAAAAGTAGTTAAACCCCCCAGGCCCCTCATAATTTTAAACAATTTTCAATTAGTAGTAAACCCCGCGAGCATAATTTTTAATGCCGTTTACAATAAGTAGTAAGCCCTTCCCCTCTTCCTGTACCTCCTTTGAAACATTTTTTCAACAAGAGTTAACCCCTCCACTAATACTTTTTTCAGTATGTAGTTAACCCCCTTCCACCTTTTCAATTTTAAATTAGTTAACCTCTCTTATTAAATATTTTGCAATTAGTAGTATTAGTAGTACACCTATTTTCAAAACATTTTTCAACAGTTAATTAACCCCTTCCCTCATACATTTAATACAGTCTTATATAAGAAATATCAACCCCCAAAATTTATTTTTTCTTTATAAATTTTATTAACCTTTTGTTTAACTAATTTACACCTCCTTTGAATAAATTTAATTAGTTGAAACATATGTTTAATTTCATAAAATAAATAATCTAAAATTCATTTATTTTTAATTTAGCGTTAATTTCGCAGTTATATTTTAAATATTTAATTTTTGTAATTAATTTAGAAATTAGATGAAAAGAAATCTTGGTGAATATCCAATCAAACATTTCTACAGTGAAGATGTATCTGAGAACATCAAAAGCACAAAATTTAAAATAGGAGTGTTTAGGTCTAATAAGAATTTTTATTAATTAAATTATAAATTTCAGAACTGTATTTACAGTTAGGAATGTCGACGATTCACCAGAGGGCAGCGATAAACTATTAGAGGATTTGGTTGATCATTTCATTGCAAAGGCCGATAATGCTACTGGTTCAAAATCCGAAAAGTGTTCAATTATAATAAGAAGTTCTGTTCTTGAAAAACCCATTCAAATTCCATATAGAGGTCTTGCTCAGAATACTCCCCAGGTTGTTATGGAACAATTTGATGCAGTAGACCAGAGCGGGAAACGTATGGGTAGACCTTCATTATACAGTCAGCCAATTCATATTGAGGTAAATATTATTCTTTAATAAATAAATTATTTTAGGTATTTAGATTGTCATGGGGCCTTCGCATGATGAGGCTCTTGAATTAATAAAACAAGGCCAAGGAGGAACAGGCAGGAATTCAAGAAATATTCACCAAGGAGTTGATATAAATAATCTGATACCTGTAATTGTTTTTATATAATCATTAAAAATTAAAAATTTTAGGTCCATAACGAAACTCTGAACCCACCGGCTAATGTTCATTGTCTACTTCTTGCTGTTCAACTTAAAATTAAACATGTCACCCTAGAAAAAACTACAGTTGCGAATAAAAAATTCCAAAGACTTGTTAATGGGCAAAATAAAATAGCAAAAATCAGGCGAACACTTCTGATTAAAGAAATGTTACAACAAATGTTAAGACATGGTATCCGATATCCTTCTCACGCAGCTGAGTATACTATTGAAGAACATGTTCCAATGATACAGCGATTATTGGATTTGTGTAGCCCCGGCAAGTATAGAATTTCGGTGTTTGGAGAAAACGGAATGATACGCCCAATATGGAAAGGAGCAAATAGGGCTGAACATGAGATTGCGTTATACTTAAAAGAAGGACATTATTATGGGATCAGAAACCTGAATGCCCTCTTTGGTTCATATTATTGTATTGATTGTGAAGTTCCATACACAAAGAAAATTGCTCATCGGTACAAATGCGTTGCTAAATGCCCCAGATGTTGTGAAATTGGCTTTGGCTTCCCTTGTAAAGCGATTGATGACTTTTCAAAAGAATGTTTACAATGTAAAAATACATTTAAAAACCCAGACTGTTATAGAAGACACAAAGACAAAGGAATTTGCAAGATATTTAAGAGGTATTATTAAAATTTATAAATTAATAACAAACTATTTTTTGGGTGTGAGAAATGTGGACATATTTACCGCGTCAGGAAAGTCAACTCTCAAAAATCAGATAATGAATCTAGTGATGGAAGTGGGATACAATCTGATAACAACACTGGACATGTATGCTTCATCCATTATTGCAACCTATGTCGCTCATTTCACAAACGCGAAGAAAAATGTTATGTGCAACCAATTGTACCAAAAAATAAACGAGAATATTTATTGGTATTTTGAATAGTTGAATTTAGCAAAAAATATTTACAGATTGTTTTTGATTTTGAATGTGAGCTAATATCTCCGAGCAGAAATAAAGATGATTGGGATCAATTGCAAAAAGATAGATTAAACCCTTTAAATGTCATACCAGATGATGAAAATTATCAATTACATCATGTAAACTGTGTATCGGTATTTATTCAATAGATATTAAAATATATATTAAACTAGGCATTATTGATGTGTTCTCGATGCATTGGCAATGATAATTGGAAAAATGAGTTAACTGGTTTCTGCAAAGCTTGTGGTATTAACGTGCCTAGAATGAGAACTTGGACAGCTGCAGATTTTTTAAATCCTTTGCGCGAATTTTTGGATTGGTTGATTAATGGATTGGGAAATGAGCGATCTGGGAAAACATATGCTATTTCTCATTATGGAGGGTTTGTTTAATTATATTCCATTTTTGCATTATTAATTTAAGACGATATGATATGCATCTGCTGCTAGGAGAATTAATAAAACATTTTGGAATTGAGCCAAAAATAACAAGAACGGGAAACAAACTTTATGAAGTTTTGGTTAAGAAACAACGGCGAAGATTTCCTTATATTTCATTCCGTGATTCATTCAACTGGACGATGCTTAAATTGGAACAACTACCTAAAGCTCTTGCCCTTGAAATCGATGAAGGGGGAAAGTCATTTTTTCCTCATGGTTGGAATTTTAATAAGAATATGAATGTTCGTCTTGAAGGATTACCTGATAAACAATATTATTACCCTGAATCTATGGGAAAAGAAAGGAGGAGCAAATTTGAAGAATGGTATAACAACAATAAGAATCAGGCGTTTTGCCTTCGTGAACAAATTGTCGAATATTGTGAACAAGATGTGCGCATTCTTGCTCATGCTCTTGTAAAGCTTCAACGCCTTTTCTTTGAATTGGCTACAGAGCCTGCAAAGCGCGATGACGTGCTTGTAAATTCAATGACAATTGCTAGCGCATGTATTCGCCATTTCTGTAAGCTTTTAAACCTAAATTAATATATTAAAATTTTTAAGGTATAAACTATTTGAAAGAAAATCAGATGGGTATTATTCCCGATAATGGATATCATAAAGATACAAACCAATCTGCAATCGCTTTAAAATATCTTAGATGGATTTCTGAAAAAACAGGTCTTCTAGTTCAACATCAAGAAAGCCCGGAAGGAGAAAAGAGGGTACGGGTTTCCGATGGTAGTCTTTTACGCCTAGATGGGTATATTAAAAGCACTCATGGCGGGTGGGACCAAGCAATTGAATTCCTTGGATGTGCCTGGCACGGACATGAATGGTAATTAACATTCTATTTCAAATAAATTATTTTTTAGTTTATATCGCCCTCATGAAATTTGTCTAAATGGAAAGACCGCGCTGTATAATAAAGATAAACTTGATGAACGTATTCGTTGTTGAAGGAAGTTGGAATCTGGACTAGTACATTTTGGGAATGTGAAGTTATGAAAGAACTTGAAGAGTGCCCTAAAATGTCTCGTTTCTTCGATAAATTGCCAGACATTGGCCCTCTTTACCCTAGGGATGCTTTCCATGTAAAATTTTACCAATTTATTTTTTAATTTTTATTTAAGGGTGGTAGAACAGGACCTCTTTCACTTAAATGTGATTTAGAAGGAACTCTTGAGAAAGATTATGAGATCTCATGCTTTGATGTTGTCAGCTTATATCCTGCAGTCAACTTTTATGCATTTTATCCTATCGGTAAACTTTAAATATTAAATTCAATTTTATATTGATTAGGACATCCAAAAGTTTTGGAGTTAAATAAAGATGTGAATTGGACTAAACCTGAAGATTTGCATCCATATAGAGGGCTGTTCAAGATTTTCATAATTCCTCCAGATAATTTATATCTTCCAGTAATTCCTGAAAATATACATGGAAAATTGGTAAATATTTTTCTAAATTCTTCTTTTATAAAATTTTTCTAAAAATTAATTTATAAAATATTAAACAGGTCTTTCATCTATGTCGTAGTTGTGTCGTGGAAGCATCGCCTGGCTTAGCGATACGTGCGAACAGTAAATATAGCAAGGAAATTGGTCATGAATGGTGTCCACACACAGATGAACAACGAGGATTTGTTAGTACAACTTGTACCGTAGAACTTGAACTTGCTTTGAGGAAAGGATACCGCGTGACTAAAGTATACAGCATTTATCATTGGGAACAGTGGTCCGACACATTATTACGGCCTTATGTTCAGGATATGATGCGTCTAAAAATTGAGGTTTTAAATAATTTCATATTTATAAATGTTTATTAGGCAAGCGGTTGGCCGAGTAGTGTACTAGTCCCTGGCAATCCTGAGATCGAGGATCAGCGTAAAAGAGAATTTATTGAACGAAACCAGCGTGAATATGGAATACATTTAGATCCAACAAGGATAGAAAGAAACGAGGGGATGCGTTACCTTGCAAAAACTTGCAACAATTCAATGTGAGAAAATTTTAAATTTGTTGTAATATTAAAATTAGGTGGGGTCGATGGGCACTGCGCTGTAATTTATCTCAGGTATTTTCAATAGCAATTCATTCAACAAAATTTTAGGATTGTATAACTAGCTCTCCTGTCGAACTTCATACCATTCTTAATGATCCAAAACTTGAACTTGGAGCTGTAGAAATGTTGGCGCCAAATCTTTTTTCCGTTCCATACAAGCATCGAAGTGAATTTGTACGCCCACACGACAAATATAATATTGCAATAGCATTAATTACAACCGCAACAGCCAGAATAATGTTATATGACTATATGGAAAGAATTGTAAAAGAAAAGGATTGCAAGCTACTTTACACAGACACGGATAGCTGCTTTTATTTGCATCGACGTGGACAAACACCTCCCTTTCATGTTGGTGAGATGCTTGGTATGATGGATCGCGAGTATGGGGAATGGAATATCCTTGCATTCTATACTGGGGGATGCAAGCAGGTATAAAACTAATTTTAAGCAAACAATAATTTTTCAGTATGCAATGAAAATGAAGCACAGAAATAGTGGTGAAATTAAATTTATTGTAAAATGCCGCGGTTGCTGGGACAAAGTTGACTCCCCTCTAGACTTTAAACAATTCAAGGTCATTTATTAAAACTTTCATTTAAGATTTTGCATTATAGAAAATGGTTGAGGCGTACGGAGAAGATCAAGATCCTGTCAAGTTGCAAAGGACACATTTCCAACCAAGCTGGCGTAGAGGTGAAGTTACAAGCAGATCTCAAGCCAGGTAAAATATTTTTATTTATTACAAATTCCAAAATTCAGGCGATATGCACCAATCTACGACAAAGGAATAGTTGATGATAATTTTGATTGTTATCCTTATGGATACAGAGGCGATCCAATTATCGATCCTATATATCAAGAATAAATTTTAACTAATTATTTTGCACTAAATTAAATGTTTTAATCAAAATTATCTTTATTAATCCAATTAAAAGCCAATTTGATAGATATTTTCAGTTTGCAGATTTGTTTCAATATGATCAGCGATGTTAACACTGGTATACATTTAGATAAAATTTAATTTATCAAATTTTTAAGAATCTGCTGCACGGATGTTAGAACGCCTTCATTTAAAACATGAACAAAATTCTCAACCCCCTGAAGAAATTATTGGGGCGCAAAAACAAAATATTTTTATTTTCAGCTCTCCCAGATGTGGTTTTGACAATCGATTTAAAACAACATTTAGATTGCTTGGGCGCTCATTCACTTCAATTGATCAGTATTTTGTTTGGCAAAAGGCTAGATTTTTTGGGGATTTGGAACTTGCTGCAGAAGTGCTTATGCTCGATAATCCCTTTAAAATAGGACGAATTGGAACACGTGTGAGAAATTATAATAACAACGAGTGGAATTCAGTTAAAAACAAGGCATAGATATATTTTTAATAAAATATTAAATAAAAATTTTATAGATTATGTACACAGGGCTATGGGCAAAATTTAGTCAAAATCTACAGCTTTTCCATCAATTACGCGCAACTGGAGATGGACTCATTACACATGCCTCAGCTTCAAATCTATATTGGAGTAATGGCTTAAGTCCTAAAAGCCCATGTTTAAATGATCCAAGCATTTGGGAGGGAGAGAATAAACTTGGCGAATTATTGATGGAATTACGAACTGAAATGAATAAAAGTATTTTCTAATTCTTCAAAAACATTGAAATTGAATTGTAAATTTTATTTTGAGTCAAATAAATTTCTTCTTCTGACTTTGCGCCTGTAATAATGCATTTTCCTGTTGTAAATAGTATAATAACTGCATGTGATTCCTTTAGTCGTAGACACATCCCTGGAAAAAATTCCGGATTGTAAGAGATGTGCCTAGCAAGCCATTTGGGCGGAGAAACCCTCAATGAATCATACAGAGCTACAAATTAATTTTAATCAAAAATCAAGATACCTGGTAGATTTAGTGATCCTGAAAAAGTAAAAGAAGAGACCATATTTTGAATACGAAAATCTCGCATATTTATTAATATTGTTGATGCTGCAGAAATTAATTTAACAAAATATATTATAGCGGTTTCAGAGTCCTTTACTGATTTTGTTCCGACACAAACTATTCGGCCATTAGAAAAAAGTAGTGCTGTAGCAATTATTGGTTCTTTAATCTTAACTGTTAAAGCAGAAAAGCGCTCAGGAGAATATTTAGCATTAGGAATCTTAGATGCAAGTTGCCTAAGATCTAGTTTATTATTTTCTAGCAGACTAGCTGTGGATACCAGATTTTGAATAACTGCCTTTTGAAACATATTTTGCCCTATAAAATAAATTTATTTTAAAATTTTTAAAAATATATATTTTATACATAATTTATATTTTTAAAAATTTTACATATGTTACATAAATGTATTCTCAAAAATTAATTATTTATTCTATTTTCTTCAATAATTATTATATAAAATGATTAAATTATGCATATTTAATTTTAATTTTTAAAATTTTATTTAAAATGTATTTCTTGAAAAATTATTTTAAAATTTTTATTTAAAAACTTTATTCAATATTTTTCAAAAATTTAATAACTTTTTTTCTATCGTCTGATTTTGTTGATCCTTTAAGGAAAAAAGTTATTTTTGTTTAAAAGGAGATAATATATTCTATTTATGTTAAAATTAAAGCTCTACTGTGATTACGATCATACCTCATTGCGAACGTGCTAATCCGTCCGATCTGGCAAGTTAAGCAACGCTGATAAAATTATTATTTTTAAATCCCTCTTAAACCTTTAGATTTGAAGCTGATTCTTGTTGCGGCTTTTAAGGCAAAAATTTATTTTTGACTTAAAAGTCGTAATAATACTACTCCTATTTTCAAAAATATGTTGAAAAATAGAGCCCCACGCTCAATTAGAGCCCCACGCTGTAATAAAGCCCCACTTTGGAGGATAGTTGAAAAATAGAGCCCCATGGGGCTCTAATACAAAAAATGGTAATTCTTCGGTTGTCGCCCCCCCTTTTTTTATCTTTCCCTGACCATTTTGAGCTTTTTTGCTTGACATATAATTTATTATATATCAGTCGAAAGAGCTATCCGAGCTGGGTAGATTGATACTATGATCGGTTAGATTTGGCGGTTTTGAACAAAATTATGAAGCTAAATCCTCTGTGGACATGCTTTTTGTTATGTTGAAAGGGATTAAAACAAATGCTCATAACTACGTTGATTTAAGTCAGATTTCAATGATTCAAGTGCCGTTCGACTCAGCTCGAAGAGCTCTTTCGAATGTATATAAAAAATCCATAGAAATTTAATAGGAAATGAAAAAAATAGAACATAAAAAAAGGGGGGGCGACAACCGAAGAATTACCCAAAAAATACGGTATTAGTTTTATTTGCCAATCCGGCAAACCTAGAAAATTGTGTAACATTCATATACATCAAACCAAAATTTCCAAGTCAGAGCTGACTATCTAGGGATAGGATAATAACCACAACATATGCCTAACATAATTTTTATATATCAATTTAGTATTGGATGTATCGTATAGTGACGTATATAAAAATATATTTAAATTAATTTATTTTTTATATAGAATATTTTTAAAAATGCTATTTAAGGAATTTATTTATATTTTATTTGTTTATTATGTTTTTGCCAAGCAGGAAGATAACCAAAAAACTAATGATGGACAGTAAGTCATTTTCATCCAGTTTTGTGTCAAGTATATGCCCGCTCCATCATTACGAGCGGGTTGACTCAGATCATGCCGATTTGGTTTAATCCGGCATAACTTTCGAGCTAGGTAGAATACTAAAAAATCGGTTTACTATGCCTTATGTTTAGATATAATTTCAACACACAAGAGGTGTGAGCCGGGCTGAGAAAATGTCTGATTGGGTCTCGGCTCGAAAAATTTCGGATTTTGTGTAGCGTCCCAACGCAAACATAAAACCTGTGATATCTAGCTTTAAATTCTCGCAAGTCATTCGAGGAATAATCATTAAATTAAGCGTTTTTCTGACCGACATGTCAACTATACATTATAAAATTCCATATTTAATTACGGACCAATGTATGACACGACCTGAACAAAAAGAACATGGCTCTTATGGACTAATCTTCGAGAGACATTATTCTCATATATGCGACGAGTAAATAATCGATATACTTTAATTAAAATAAACTACTTTAATTAAAAATAAACTACTTTAATTAAAATTTCTGTTCAGGATTCGGATATCCTTAAATCTCGTGGCGAATATGGATCAAATATTTTCAAGATCCGCTAACCATATTCACAGAAAAAGAAGGGGATTTTAAATAACGGACAAATAGAGAATCCATTCAAATATTTCCTTCAATATCTTCCCTCTTACGTTCCTTTTTATCTTCGATATCCTTCCAAACCTTGCATACTCCTTAATTCTACAAACCCTAAAGGACAGGATTCGAATGTATCTTTTGAACAAATATTATATTTAGATTGTTAATTTGTTATCCTAGCCAGCTGAGCGGCAATAATACTCGCAACGGCATTATCCCATCAATTCCCTACCGCCTTCGTGAAGGAAAAAAGGTGAATAAATTAGGATTTATATTATTATAATACGAGCTTCGAGATATTTTTACTATGGTTGGCGATTTCGGGTATCCCAAACTGAAAAAAGAAGGATATATTACTTAATATATTTAATTATTATTAAATATAATTGGTGTGCTCAGTTTACCTTAAATTATGGCACTGAGAATAAAGTAATACATTAATATACATTAATTCCCTGGGTAATTATTTTTTCAGGCTTTCGCTTGTGGGTTAATTAAATGCGGCGTGGCAGCTCTGGTAATGCCCAGAAACGTTACCCTGTATCAATGCCTATCTCGATCGAATCTCAACTCGAATCTCTAACTTAATTATTATTATTATGAATAACTCTTAATTTTAAAAGAATAATGTCACCGTTAAATGTGAACAAAAACGTAAAGAATTATGTAAGGAGGCAAAAAACGAAAATTTGTGTTCTACGGGAAAGCCTGCCTCGAGCATTTGGCATGGAATTCTGATTACAGCTGAACAATTAATAACTTTCAAGCATAACGATTCTTATTACGATTACGACTTCGTAACTACAATTTCGTTGTCAATTACAAAACAAAGGTGGAATTTTGCAAATTAGTAGTGTAAATTTTTATATTATCTGATCTTTTATATCATCTTTCCTATTTTAAAAATTAGAAAATGTTATGAATTTTTCTTCGAATTTTTTATTTACTTCTCTCTCTTAAGTTAATAGAAATGTATGATGTCATAAGACTTTAATCATTTTTTCTCTGTGTTGGTTCTACCTTTTGGTGTAAGGCTTCTTTGATGAACCAATTGCATCAATAATTTAAAAATTTTAGATATGAATTAATTGGGATTGAAATAATCAACATAGAATTTGGCCGTAAAGAGGGTATAACCACAAAAGTCCATTTGCAGAACAATGGTGAATGATAATAATTTATTATAATTCTTGAAAAATCACAATTTTCGACAGGACGTGCGTCCCATAGAAGTTAAGCTATACCCAAACCTTGAGAAGCCTTCGGTCTGAGGCCACTTTTGACGTAGGGAATGGATCTTTAGTCAGAATTCTTCCTCAGCTCATAAGGCTAGAGTAGTGCAAGGTTGATCACAGCCAATTTACCATGTTTTATCACGTCTCAAAAATTGCCACCGTACTCATTGCAATTGAATCCGATGGATTACTCCTTTTGTTATCTTTGAGGGAACTGTCTGTTATTAATAACCCAAAAGTTTAGAGTCGATATTGCAATCACTCGTCCGGGAATGAGAGAAAATCTCACCCAAGGTGGTGCGAACTTTTGCCTAAAATTTTTCCGCGCGCATTCAACTCTATTTCCGAGCAAAGGGTGGGCACTTAGAAAATTTTTGATAATATCTGTTCCTTGTTTAATTTGCTATCATATAAGCTTGTTTTGATCCCATTAGCTCTAAGTTGAATAAAGTTATGGCATAAAATGTGTGCCCCATTTCTTTCTTGTCACCCTGTAAATTAAATTTAGAAAAAGGAATTTTCCTTGGCTATGACGCTGATCTTATTAATGAATTTACTTCCAAAGTTGAGCAAGGTGCTTATCTTCATAAATATGCAGGCCTTTGGGCTCTTGGTTTAGATTTGTTACCAACATCTGCACAATCTTTTTTACATTTATTTGTTTATAGAGGATGTGTTTGTTCAATTAATGCATGGGTAAATTTCTTGCGCATTATTGTTTTACATTGTCATTTTCCTGAATAGCTTAAAGCATTTGAACATTATTGGTGGAATATCTGGCTGTACTTTAGCCGGTGGCCCACTCAGAAATGGGTCAAATCAGAAATGGGTCAATAACATATTATAGCTCATTCGAGAAGAGCCTACGCCCCATAGGTTTATGTTGCTAGTTTTTTGTGTTGTAACTTTGTCTAAACTTGTTTAATCCCGGTGATTTTGGTGTCATTCGACTCAGCTCGTCGAGCTCTTTCGAATGAGCTATAATATGTTTAAAAAATTTTTAATTCCAAAAATCACCCCTTTGGATTAACATATTTAGGGGCCTATATCTCGGTCCAATTAAGTCGGATTTCGTTGATTTTGGTGTATTCGACTCAGCTCGACGAGCTCTTTCGAATGAGCTATTATTTGCATATTCGAATTTTTCACCCCAAAAAGTGCTTGGTCCCCCCTATGGTTTTTCGGTTTTTAAGGACCCTTATCACGGCTCGTTGGAATTTCCGCAAAAAAAGAGTGGTACCATTCGACTCAGCTCGCCGAGACGAATCGAATAGTATATAATTTGACCCGTTTCTGAGTGAGCCACCGGCTAAAGTATATCCGAATATCTTAATTCTAAGACATTTTTGGGTCTGTTTCAAAGATGGGGAAAATTTTGAGAATTTAGGAAGGCCATATTTTGAGCAAAATCAATAATCGTCAGAAATCAGAAATTTTCTTAAAATTTCGAAAGTTCGAAGGAAAAATGCCGGAAATCGGAATTTAGATCAATACCTGTATGGGGAAATAACAGTATTACCATATTTTAATATCCAGTTCCGTGTAATGGGTTTTGGGTATTACGACCAATCCCTGGTATGTATATCTGTATATTTAGTTCAAAGCTCCAACAACTCCAAAGACCTTCATTCCAGCAATTCCTAAAAGATTGGGAAGAAATATAAAAAATTGTTCTACAAGGTATACTAATAATGCTCTTCACATATTGGGACCTTTGAGCGATGGAGACAAAATAGTTAAGTTTTCATTATGGATGAATAACTTGGGAAGGAAAGGCAAAATTGAATTCATTGATTCTACTGGTATTTTTCTAAAAATAGAATTTGTTGGCAAGGAGATATTATTTCATAATATGGTACGTTTCATGCTAAATATTTATATATTGAGCCGGGTTCTTAGCTTAAATTTTAAAAATCCGCAATCTTACTCTAAAAAATCCGCATTATATATCAAAAATCTGCAAAAAATTATAAATTGAACTTAGTTCGGATATAGTGTAGTTCACCGGAGTAAAAGTGGTAATAGTTCGGTTGAGACCCCCCCCCTCCTTTTTCCTATCTAAAATTATTAAAAAATGGTCAGTCTGTCTAAGGTTATAGAACACGTTAGTTGTGTCGAATGACACCAAAATCAACCCCGGTCTTAACTTTGGGCCGAGATACAGACCCCCGAAAATTGAAAAATAAAAGGGTGGACCAAGCTCATCTTTTGGTCTAGAAATTCAATTAAACGATAGCTCATTCGAAAGAGCTTGTCGAGCTGATTCGAATGACATCAAAATCAACATAAATGAATAAGAGTTGACAAAGTTATGACATAAAGTAATACTGTTGTCGTCGTGAGACGCTTTTGCAAAACCTTTCTCTTTGCGCAGGTTTTTTGTCTGTATCTTGGTCCAAAATTAAGACCAGGGGTTGATTTTGGTGTCATTCGACATAGCTCGACGAGTTCTATAACCTAGGAATGACTGACCATTTTTTAATACTTTGAGGAAGGAAAAAGGAGGGGGGGGGGTCTCATCCGAACTATTACAGTAAAAGTTCGGGACGTGACATATGTCATTCGATTCTTCTCGACGAGCTGAGTCGAACGGTACCACTCACAATTTCAGGAAATCGAATCCCTTTGAGAAATCAAAGTAAATGATATCAGATATTTGATTTTCTTGAAGACCTAGAGAAAGGCATTAAATTCTCAAGTAACTGCGTTATGACTGAACATGAATGAATCCATGTTGATATTCTGGAGGAATGCCAAGATTATTTAGATGTTACAATATTTGATTAGTATTTTAATGAGATATCTTTATTAGTGTGATTATCTAACATCTTTACATCTCTTTATAATTATTTTTCTCGTACATCTTAACGGATCGATATCATTTATTACATTTGGCAGTTTTTCTACTCAAGTCTAATTATCAATTAATTTGTTTTTCAATTTTTTTCAAATTGAAAATTTTCAATTTTCCTATGGTTTTTCATTTCAATTTCTACTTGTCTTTATGGGTCCAATCGTTTCTTTATGAGTCCAATTGATTTATGAGTCCAAATAAAGCTTTATGTGTCCAATCAAAATTTATGCGTTCAACCAATTTTTATTAATCCGAACATGTTTTATTATTTTAAGTAAAAATTTTGGCTTTACTGGAGTTTATGATTCCAATCACAGTATGAGTCCAATCAGATTTTTGTGAGCTACTGGGGTAGGTCGTCAGATCAAAGCTGAAAATGGCAAAAGGGTTAGGTTTATGTTACTTTTGTAGAACCCAGCAACCGTTGGCTCCCGCGAAGCACGTGCCGCAAAACACAAGCGCCTCGCCTACGCTACAGCCTCTAAGTTGTTGAGAACTTTGTAAATTCCTTTAACATACCAGGTTATATTATGGTAAAACAAGAAAAATACGGCGAAACTAAAAATAGAAAAAAGGGCAAAAGTATAAAAAAGTTGATAATGCTGTGCATAAATGTGTGAACGGTCATTCTAACTTTTACAATCAAAATTTAGTCTGATGTAAACCATAAGCATAAAGATATCGGAATAAATATGTTTAATGTTGGAGCTCAAATAGAATTCTCCATACGAATAAGCAATTATTATTTTTGGATATTTTTTGCAAGTGACATCAATGTATATTTTTTACAAAAATTATGGCCAAAAGATTGGTGGAAAGGGAATTTTTTAAAAGAATCTGAGGTCAATATGTCATTCGATGGTGATTTTATCATGGCCTCCCCTATACATATTAATTTTCTTACTATAGAAGAGATTATTGTATGTAATACATTAAATTTTTTATCACAGAGGCATTTATGAGTACATAATCTTTTACTTCAATGGTCCCAAGAAAAACTTGAGGTGTTACCAGTAGGCAATCGAGGTAGTCACACCAGCCCACTTTCACATTGTAAATTTCTACATTGGAACCTATTTAACAAATTGCTTAGTACCTACTTAAGAAAGTGCTAAAATTTTAGAGTGTATAATATTTTCTATAAATACGGTTCTGGGTTATTTGTTTCTGGTTTAGCAGAACCAAAATAGTGTAAATTAATCTATTTTTCGGGTCTACGCCATAAAACTTAAAAAGGAACAAAAAAAACTTAAAAAGGAACAAAAAAAAAGGAACAAAGAACGTTAACACAACTCTAAAAATCAGCATATTTAGCCTTACAATTATGCATATGATGTTAAAGAAATGCCATATTTATTTAATATTTATGAATGTACTAGCAACCATAGTTTTTTTCGTTTTCGTTTAAGATTGAATGATGGAGCAAAAAAATTTAGTATAAAATTATTGAATGGGATGGAAGAAGAAAATCCTTATAGTAATTATTTAAAATATATAATTTTTTTCAATTTAATACATTCAAGTTGGAACAGTTGTTTATGAACTAGAAGTTGATAATGATTTAAAAACTGTAAAGATTAGAACAAAAAACGTAAGTAAATAGTATAAGTGTGCTGCAGCGATATGCAGAGATACGATGTATTTAAAAGCATGTCCAAAATCCCGATTCAGACTTTTTGAGAAATCTCAATAGCACACAACTAAGATATACAAACATATTGGAATAAGATATTATGTGCAATTATCTCGCGAAGTAGTTGAGCTTAGCGGTCTCAGTTCACAATATTTTTTGGTTTTCAGGGATGGAAAATCGCTACGTTTAACAAAATTAATACATAATTTCTTATCTTCTATAGCTTTAAGCAAAAAATGATTTTTTAAGTATAAGGTAGAAACGAATGTGATCTTTATTTACACGTATTCTAAAATATTGGAAGTTGTTTATTATTTGTCATCACTTAAAATATATTTAAATTTAAGTGTCCCACGAGCAGTGAGACGATTTTTGATAAAGAAGGATGTGAAGGGAAAAGCTTCACTTCAGATATATTTTCAAAAGGAAAATTTTTCGAAGTTTCTTTAAATATTAGTGGTGCTAAAACGAAATCATCTAATATCTTCACAGAAAATACAAAATCTAAAGTTTATTCTATAATTCATTTATCTATTAATGGAAGATGCATTAAAAATTTTACAGTTAAAACTGATTTTCAAATATGGACAATTAATAAAGTCTTGGCAAGTTTTTAATTTTACAAAAATTTGTATTATTAAAAAATCAGGAGAGTATTCACTATTTGGTATTGGTATTTGACATTACCAATTTATGGTGGTGGGTTGCCATATCCATTATGGCTAACCATCACATTATGCCAATCTATTTTAATACATTGAGCAAGGAAAAGAAAAAAGGGGAGGGTACGAACATGGATTTTATCGGATTTAGTAAACAGGGATTCATGGGATTAACAAAAATTCGAAGTTAACAAAATTAAATTTATCTCTAATCTATCTTTTGTGGGTGCTTATTTATCATTTTAATACTGATTGAAATCACTTTTTGAATTGAAAAATAATTATAGGTTCAATTATTTTTGTTTCGCTCAGAAACTATATAGAAATTTTTTATTTCGTTTCGATTTCAAATAAAAAATTATTTCGACCAGTCCTGACGCTAATGCTAATTTTTATTCTATTTATCTTGTTGATAATATAGGTACATAATTATAGTTTCTGCCTATCTAAAAAACAAAAACTTTCGACGGCTTCGCATACCTGCGATATCTTGATATAAGGAATGCCTATAAATTCCTATACCAATTCCAAGTCGTGTTACTAATAACTCATTGTTTATGCTTTGACGCTCAATAAATGTTATAAAATTAATATTTTAGCTAGATGGTCATATCCAGCTTTTAGAACGTGAATATATTCCTAATGAACTACCATATTGGATTCATAGAAAAGAGATAGATGATCTAAAAAGATATGGACCAATTGTTTGTTTTGAGACTTCGGTGCCATCAGCGAGCGAAATGAGAGATGGACTATTTGATTTTTATGTTAAATTAATCCACGACCCACAGATCGCAAATACGCTTGGTAAAGTTATTAATTTTTAATATATCTGATTTTATTTAATATTAATTGCTAAAGGTAAAAATTCATATAAATAAATCCTTTAAATTCGGAAAAATTTTAATTTAAAAATTTTTTAAACATTTTTATAAAAAATAAACTCCACATAATTATAACCTCATTTGAGAAATCATATTAGAATTGCTTGAACCATTTTGTAGTAAATTTTGTGAGCTTTCTAGTGGGCTTAAAATTTTTTGGAATGCTGTAACGCCATTCCAGTTAATTTAATAGCCTTGTCAATAATTATTAACAGAAAACTTTTAAAATGAAAATTTTTTGCTCCTAATGGGTTTATAAAAATTGTTACGATTAGTTATTAATATGATTAATATTAAATATAAGCAGCAAATTGTTTAATATAAGTCAAGTAATCCGAAAGTTGAGGTTGAACTGTACACATAAAAGATGGGTGGGATTTGTAGTTAAAATACAAGAATAGATTTTTATAATGCTGTCGTGTTTAATATTTTTAATTTAATAAGATGTTGACATTGTAATGGAGATAAAATTTGGGTTTGATCTTTTTGGTCATAGCAATATGGGAAATGAATATCTTAATGGTACTAATTCGCATTTAAAAATAAGAAGCGTCTCTAAAACAAAAATTCCACGCAATGAAAGAAACTATCCAAATCATATTGGACCTGGTATGCCTATAGTGGTGTTAATACAAGCTAATGAGAATAATTACTCAATTAATATTAATGAAGGCGATGATATCTACTATCCGTTTACTATATTCCCTCATTGGGCAATAAATCGTGTTGAGGTAAATTTTTGTTTTATTTAAGCTATAAGTTAATTTTCACACATTTGTTTCATGCTCAAAATCGTTGTTAAAAGTTATTTTATAATTCTATATAAAGCATAAGTATCTACAATTTGTTACAAAATGGTAAAAATATTACGCTGCGTCAAATATTTTTGAAAATCGAAGAGGTCCGTGTTCGGATATTTATTATTAACTAATAAATATCCTTTCCTGTTGTGTCCACACTTACGAAAACAATAAAAATGAAAATAAATAACCCGTCATCGGATTGGATGGTGGTACACTAGGTTTTGTTTTGGTATGGGTTTATTTCATGATGGTTCTATTCCATCTCCCATCCAATGATTTTTCCACAGTATGAACACGTATGAACTATTTCCAGATCACGAATTTGGATAATGAAGTTTTATTTGATGACGATTCAGAAAAATGTAAAAGGCTAACATCCCACCTTACCCAATTTAAATTGGATAACAAAACAAAAAAAGTGAACGGAAGATTATTTAGTGAGGAAAGCGAAGTCATCATTAAAGGAACATTCAATGAAACTATTAATGTTAATTTCCTTCATGCGGCTCTTGAATGGAATGATACATGTTCGATTTATATTTAAGGCTTTATCACAGGGAAAAATTTCTATATATGTAGTTTGTATGAAAATAGTGAAAATTTTTATAAAGTTCAAAATTACCACTATGCAATCTAGCCTTTTTGTGATTTTTATAAAAAGATAAAGTAGAGTAAATCGGCGAGTTAAACGGATATTAATTAATAAAAATGAGCATAAAATAAATTTTGTTATTTTAATTTTGTATTTTATTCAGTAGGCAACACAGTTTTTCAATTGAATATTACAAGAAATTTGATACGTGTAGATTCACACACGGTAGATTATATTTTAAATTAATTTGAATTACAATTAATTTGTATTTGCTAGAATGGACGTTGGATAAAATTGGAAAGGAATGAACGTAATATAGATTTAGAACATCAGGAATTGAAAAAAGGAAAGCGGATAAAATTAACCTTAACTTTTCCGTCGTCCTTTAAACTTTTGTATATATTAGAAACAAAAGAAGATGCCATTGAAAGAGAAATTAATTTGGATATACCTGTCACGTTAACACAATATATTCAAGTAAATTATAATTTTTTTGAAGCGCCTGAGTCAGAAAATTATTAAAGAGTTCACGCAAAGAGGGCCGATAAATCCATTAAAATACCTATTAAGAATATAAATAGACCTAGATGTTTTGAACTCTTTTTTAATTATTAAAGTTAATTTAAACATTTTTCAGGTGAAAAACCTAGAAAATGTTGATGGCGAAGAATTAATAAGCGTCAGCATGAATAAGAATAAATCTTAAATTAATTTAAATATATAGATATTAAAATATTATTTATAACTAATATTAGCCCAAAATATGCACTGAAATATTTTCGAAATATGCACTGGATATGCACTCAAAATTTGCTAAATTTACTTAAAAAAATGTGAATTCAAGCAGTAAAATGTTTGATAATTAATAATTATAAATTTAATTATATTTTTAACATAATTATAAATTAATTATTTTTTAGTTATTATTTTGTTTCTAAAAATCATTCGAATAAATTTTTCCCAAAGAAATTTTTGACAAAAAATTTGACAAAATTTTTCCCGAAGAAATTTTTGACAAAAAATTTTATGTTTTGTCAAAAAATAGTTTTTAAACTCAAATTTCTAAAAATGACAAAATATGCATTGATAAGCAAATATGCACAAAAGTGCCAAAATATGCAAAAATATGCATTATGAACCGAATTCTAAAGTGCTCGGACCGATGTAAAAACACCATTTTTGAGCGTCAGTCATGGCATATCCGCATGAAAATATGCATGTGCATATTTTGACACGCAATAATGATGTTTGTTAATTTTAAAGTAAAGTTTACTTCTACTTCTATTAAAAATAATTGAGATATAATTATAATAATTCAACATTATATTTTTGTATAAATTAATTTTAATAGGTAGCAAGTTTTGTGTTGTAAATGATCGGTTTAAATTTACCAGTCTAACCCAATTTCTCCCCAAAAAGGCTGTGCCGGGTGGAAATAGCTAATCATTAGAAAATCAACATCTTGTAGTTTCAATATTAAAAATGGATCACTGGTCGGAATATTTCATTCTGACCCGTGAATTTTTTCGAAACTTTTATAGCATCCATTTTCAAGTTGAATTAGTCCGTGTTGACTGTAGAATGTTTCTGGTTACTCGGGTCGAAATATAAAAAAGAAAAGAAAAAACCGAAAAGAACCTTTTTATAAATAGAGTAATACACTTAAATAAATAAAGAGGGTTTGTTCATGATTATAAACATCGAAAACCGCAAAGAAACTCCAAATTTAACCGAAAAATTGTACGCAAAAAGGACACCTAATTTTTAAATGCCCTAAAAGCATTTAACCTTGTTGTTTTTTAAATTGTTTTTTGGTTTTGAAAAACCATGAAAACCAAGGTTTATTTGCTTTAGCTTCATTCATAATCGGAGCGCTTTCTTCGTTAATCACTTCTAGTTTTGGATTCCAACGTTGTCGTTTATATGGGTTTATTTTTCTTTTCCACCTTTAAATTTAAAAAATAAGCAAGTCGTTTAGCTGAATATGCTTGTTAATTAATATGCTTGTTAATATAAGGTATTTTCGATTAATTCCACACCCTGTTACGTTCGTGATTTATATACGACAAGCCACCCACTAAGTTGATCTCAACTATATTATTTAAGAGCCTTCGACCACAACATCACGCCCAATATTAATTCAGTACATGGGATGTGTTGAAATATAATTCCCTACACATGTGCCACGTTCATCTTTCAAAAACCGAAAAATTCCCCTTAGAATCGGAATGTATGGGGAATTATTAATTCAGCATTTGAATTCATCAAGTAATTGCCGATTAAAATCCGGGGTTCTGTAATGTGATGATCACGTATAATCTTATATAAGGTCCTTACCATCAGTGTTCGAAGGTTTTCTTTTTAAAGGGTTGGTGTCTTTCAAAAGTTGTTGTGTTCGTTATGGGTTTTCAGCTATTTGTCTTTTCTGTTCGGCCAACATTTTTTGTATCTCAACTTTACGCTCTTCACTTATCGTATTCTGTTGAGGCAAATTGTTCAACTTGGGGATGTTATCACTGGATGAATTACTTGAACTTCCAGCATTGCATAACAATTCAAAAGAAAATGTAGACCCTTTTTGCGTTGTCCCTTTTAATTTTGACTCTTCTAAATTAACCTTTTTGGAATTTTACTATATAAAATGGTCTCTTTGGAATTTTCTATTTGAATGTACATCAAGAATAGAAGCAGAAATAAGAATTTCATCGTATATTAAAAACTTTGTAAATCTAAATAATGTTCTAAATATAAGTTTGTTACGCATTAGAGGTTAAATGGTATAAAATTTTAAATGTATTAGAAATAGAACCTAGCTAAGATATTGAATGATATTTGACAGAGCTTTTAGATGGAATTTTTGTACATAAAATTGTCTAGCATTTACAGAATCCCACGAGATATGTCTCGTTAAAGATTTTGGAAAAATTAGTGATTGCTGATTCGGCAAAATATTTCTCATGATTTGAAAAAAGGGGCAATTCACTTGATTTAAAAAATTATACATAATAATAAAATAGATATGCGATGCTGTCAAATTTTAACAGTTTAAGAAAAAAGTTTTGCCGCTGCGGAACGGCAGCGGAACGACGGACGCCGCTTCGCTACGGTCGCCGCGATCGATACGGTCGCCGCGACCGTAGCGAAGCACGGCCATCGTGTAACGAAGAATTATGCACACACATAAGTTTGTGCATAATTACAAATCAAGCTAGTTTCGGTATCATTTGACTCAACTCGTCGAACTCATGTAAATGAGTTATTATTTGTATTAAAACATGGCGCCTATTCGTCTGCGCCTATTCGGCCGCACCCATTATTTAGTCGTGTACCCCTAGGATTCAGGTATAGATTGTGAGCATATTATCACTAAAAAATTTTGTGGGAGAATTAAAAATGGTGTTTTGTATTCGCGTGGTGCTTGCAATTATAAGTTGCTATTGCTGTTGCGTAAAATAAATTGTTTTGTTGTAAAAGCACTGATAGAATTCCTTATAAAAAATCAATAATTTTTTACATGACTGATAGATTTGGCGCTAGTGTCATGTCATAGACGAGGCAAAGCGCGCGCGTTCACTCTAACTATTTTAAATTTATTTGCCTTCAAATTTATTAAATGCTTTTTCTCTAATTTTCTTGTATAATTTCACTCTATAATTTATTGGCTAGATTCATTAATCAATTCCCTCATCTCCTCAATTTTAAAAATTTTTATTTTTTATAATAAATTAAATTATTTAAATTTTATTCTTATATTTTAAATATGTATTTTAATTATTATATTATAAAACTAAAGTTTTTATTAATTAATAATTTAATATTACATTTATGTAAATTATATGTATCTTTTAAAAATATTGTATATTTTATTAACATATGGGCAATCCAGGAGAATTGGGGTTTCTTCGAAAATAAAGTTTAAAAATAAGAAAAAGGTTTTTTCTAGGGTAAAAAAATATGCTGATTACGAATCTGAACTCGGATTTTGAAAAAGTCGAATCCCGGACCCGAATTCGGAATTTGACCCCGGACATTGTCTGACATTGTACAAAATGGTCATTCTTTCATATCCAGGTAGAACTCATCGAGCTGCATCGAATGACACCAAAATCAATGAAATCCGACCGGATTGAACCGAGATACAGACCCCTAAATATTGAAAAAACACATGGGTGATTTTTTGAAGTAAAAAAAAGTTTTTACAAATGATACCTCATTCGAAAGAGCTCGTCGAGCTGAGTCGAATGACACCAAAATTACAGTGATTGATCAAGTTTTGACAAAGTTATGACAAAGTTCGCCGACTCCCACAGTACTCCCATAGGTCTAATTAATGTCATAACTTTGTCAAAACATGTCGAATCACGTTGATTTTGGTATCATTCGATGCAGCTCGACGAGTATCATTCGATGCAGCTCATTCGATGCAGCATTCGATGCAGCTCGACGATTTGCATATTCGAAATTCGGGTTCAGGGTTCGAAATTCGGTTCGGGTCCGGGATTCGACTTTTTCAAAATCCGAGCTCAGATTCGTAATCAGCATATTTTTTTACCCTAGAAAAAACCTTTTTCTTATTTTTAAACTTTATTTTCGAAGAAACCCCAATTCTCCTGGATTGCCAACATATGTATATTGTTCAAAAAATTTCTTGCTCGCAGCTTTAAAAATCTATTTTTTAAAATTAAGATGAATTTGACAATTGCTATTTATTTCATCTTACTATTCGAGTGTAGTTTTGAGAATGGAATCAATGAGCAATTCGTACTTGAAATTTTTCATGATTTTGAAAATGATATTTTGCTGCAACTGGAAAATAAAGGTTTTAGTAGTATATATAGGACTTTTATATCATTTTTAAAAAATGATATAAAACCCCCAATATAAAAACTAAAATTTTCAAACAAAATCAAAAGGAGTAAGGACGTTTTTAAAGCCAACGTTGCCTAACTTGCCAGATCGGACGGGATGGCACATTTACAAAGCAGTACAGACGTAGTTACATATTTGTTAAAATTTTAATTTAATTATTAAACATCGTTACTCACTAATAATAAAAAAGTGCTAACTGACTATGTAGCAAAATACTATTGAAAATGTTATTTTAAAGTATAAAATTTTAACATTCTTACAAGCTATTAGGGAAAAGGCATTAGTCTACGTCCTAAGTATAATGTTAGCTTCGTTACTCCGATTACAAGCGATTTGGTAGCTACAGCAATATCATAGCAAGTTTCTTTTACAAATAACCATACGGTAGTGAATATATTTGGTTTATAATACACTACTGAAAAAGTAGGTTTGTATACTTGTTTCCAAACCTTTTCGTTATAATCGTACTCAAACCAAACATGACCACTCGGTTTTAAAGTTATATTTGTAAAATTTGAATGAGAAGTTAAGTCAGGACGTAAAGTATGTGCAAGGGTCTTTGGTTTGAGCGTTCTTCGAAATAAAGATATTTTATTCTCTTCACTCTTTATTATTTTATCCTCACAGTTAACTAATGATACCAGTGCAACAAAAATTAATATAAAACGCATTTTTAATATTATTCAAAAAAATGTGAATGATCATTTATATAGTTTTTATAAATTTCTATTTATTTTTGTTCTTCAACTTCAACAAAGTCCAAACATTCCAGAGGATAAAAATATTGATGCTGTCGTCCGCCAACAACGCAAACAAGAGGCAGCTGTGGATAAACAAGGTCTATGTGATGTCGAACATAGAAATATTGCCTGATTGTTACACGTAAATATCCTCGTAATGCAAAAATACGATCAGCTCCCATCTTAGTCAATTTACTTGGATATACTTCGAACTGAATATGGCTTAAATGATTTGTTATAATAAATTTCTTTCCTGGTTTCATATTGTTGTCTGAGAATGTTTTTTGACCAATTCCATTGATGGCAACATCCTCATTTGTAATACTAGTAAGTGATTGAAGAAATTGAATATTTTCGTTGTATTTTTTACGCATTTCTCTGTGAAGGGATTCTGGTGCACATCCTCCATTAAATTTACAAAGTAAGTGAATAAGAGAAACCGTTTTGACGGGAGCAGTTGTAGAAGATATTTTTGCAGACTTGCTCAATTCTGACATGTTGTTGCTAGTACGAATGTTCATAACTCCCTTTTTACCTTTAGCGTTTAATTTGTTGACTTGGCTTATATACTAAGTGGGCCTTTTCCAAAGCGAATACTAGGGATGTCACCATTCCCATTTCTTCTAAAATTTACATGAGCTCTGAATATAACTGCTAATACAAATATCAATCCTAAATCAAGAACATATGCAATTAAGAGCAAAATATCTTTGTTTGGATTTGCTGTAGAAGGACCGATTGAAAGCGCATGCGCTTCATCAATAATAAAACAAGCGTTTACATTTGGAGGGAATGGGCCGTGAATCGGATAAAGTATATTACTATCGTTTTGCTTAAAAGCCAAGGTAAGACTGAGTAGGGAAATTAGATATAGAGTAAATATCATTTTTGCTATATTATTACTAATAGTAGTATTCTTATATACTAGGTAGCATTGCTAATCTTTGGACGAATCTCTTTATAACTGCATCACGACTTTCTGAAGGTATTGAATGCATTTTCTTAAGGGTGGAAGAAAAAGTATGTTTTGAACGGTTCACAAGAAAACAAATGCAATAATGTCCACATGTATCTGATAACGGAGATTGAATAGAATAACGGCTTTGTTTACTATTGTAAAGCGATTTAGCATAGAGCGACGCATATCACAGTTAGGAGGGTCTCCGAGCGAGTCAAAGTATTCTAATGTGTTTTTTCTATCTGAATAACAGGCAATCCAATGTTCCCCGATTGTTCCTTTCTTCATAGTATTAGCAATAAAGCAAAAAGGGCTATTCCACTCTATACTTGGAATATTATTAGATGAAAAGACACCCAAAAATTTATTCTCAAGTGGTTTGTAGCGGCTTAATATAGTTTCAATTTGCAGAGAATTCATCTTAAACAGATCCATCGGTACTTAACACGCGATCTGCATTTATGGACAGAACCGAATCGAACTCTCCCATAATTATCATTTCATAACCTTCGTCTTTGATTGGCTGATTAAAAATACACCTGATAGTTGTCATTCCTTGCCTGATTAATTCTAGCCCGTTAGTGTCCTCTAGTGTTGAAGTCATCGGTATAACAAAGAAACAGGAGGATTTTGAGAATTCTTTCATACTGATATCGAGAGTTCTCTGGTCAGTGTTTGGCCAATTATCGAGGTCCATACCCACAAACATATCAACATAGGCGCGAACGAAGTTATTATCGGCAAAATCAAAATCATACGAAACAGCAGGAAATTGGAATCCCCCAAATTCTGCAGAAATTGAGCGAATATTTGCATGCTCAAAAGTGAAAGGCGATAAAGCACTATTTCCAGTGAATGCAGGGGAGCTTACAAAACAAATTATTAAACGGCGAGGACATGTACTAGTGAATGCGGCATGAGTAATTTCTTGACGCCCTTTTCCAAGGAAAACGCTACGGATATCAATTTTTCTATAAGCATATTTTGCAGGTGTCTGTTCTAGATGTCTAGCAATAGCATTATTTAAAGACATACTCAAATCAACCTGTTTTATAAAAATTCTCATGTCGTGAAGCCGAAGTCGGTAAGTATGAGTGTTTGCTACTAATGTTGCAGCGTTGCGATATTTTGGAGTATGAACAAGAAACTCATCTGAATTTCTGTAAATGGTCCAGATCACGTCACTATTGGGAATTAAGAGCTGGTTCTGTCGAGCCATGTCATAATCTAAATGGGAAAACATTCTACATAATTTACCTTTGGCAAAGCGAGAAACTCGGGATTTGAATCCAGAGCCCTCAGAATCATCCTTATCCACTGCATCTTTATAATAAAGCGCAGCTTCATAAATGCCCTTACTTACATCTTTATCCGCGCCAAGTTCATGGAGAATTATACATCTATATGCATAGTGAATACCCGAGTCATAGCACTGAACACCATTAATTGAGAGAGTAAGACGACGAATCCAAGTAAGACCTAAATATTGAGCAACTCCTGTGAATTTATCTCCTTTCAAATCTGCAGCTTCTCCGTCGGTTATAGGAACCCACTCACCACTCGTTGTATCTTTTCTTTCAAGAGATAAAACCAAACTTAAAAAAGTTTTGCTCAAATCAAGATAAAGCGAATCACCAAAATAGCGAAAAACAAATGGTCCCGCAGATTGGTTGAGAGCATTGAGAGGGAGTATTTCTTTATATGCCGAACGTTGTATACCAACATTTGTAGAAGGTATAGAAAAGAAGGTCAGGCGATTATCAACCCCTTCAGAACTATCTTTATCAATTTTCTTTAATGTGGTCATTTTTTACTTAAAAAAATTTAGTTATTATGCTATACTTATATACTCAGAAATTTTCTAAACTAAGTTGATTCCTATAGCGGCGTCCTTTTTTCTCTAAACTTTCTGTAATAAGTTTTGGCTTGCGTTTCCTTTTACCTTTTCCGCATTGCTGGAGCTTTTTCCCAACTTTTTGAAGACCTTCGCTACCATGCTGCTTCAAGGCATCACTAACTGATCGCCCTTGTGAAACATCTTCTAGGATATTTTTCCCGACGTTAACTGCTTCTTGGCCGGCACTAGAAGCTAAATTTTTAACTATCGGCATTAAAAAACGCCCTACAGTACCGAGCACTCCAAACCCTCGTTGATACCTTGTTCCCTGAAAATATCTACTTTCATCAGTTATGTCGGGCTTTGCCCCACCATCTTGAGCTGCTAGAAAAGGACCCCAGTCTATTTTATCTAGATCTACAGGTACATGTGTCATTTTTAAAATAGAGAGCGTTGAAAATGTAGTGTTAGTATACAGGTTCCCCAATGGAATTTTACTAGTTTTCCTGCTAGGGTACGAATTTCAATAGTAATGTCTGGATGACGTTTACCTAATATACGATGTTGATGCTCGGTCATATATACTTCGGAAATACTATCACCAGGCTTACCATTTACATTCACAACACGTAACAGTGGAGCGGTTACGTTTCCAATTATACTATTTTCAACAAGTCTTGGCGCATAAACCAAAAATTGACGAACACCTCCAGATATATCAGGCATATATTTTGCCACTTGTCCACTATGAACTTTCTCAGAATCATAACCAAGAGTATATGCTAATTGACGACTTAATTGAATATATTGTACGTTTCCTTGTAGAAAGACATGGAACCTCTTATGCAATTTATCAAAATGTATAGAAACCCATTGATATTTTGGATCGGCTAATTGTATATTGGAAAAGCTAAGAAGCATTTTTAGATATTCAGGAGGATAGGCATATTTAGCAAAATGCATTTTCTTTACATTAGGATCCGAATCATCAACTCTTATTGTTAACTTTTCTTTGTGAGGTTCTTCTTTCTCCACCTTTTCTTGACTTAGAGGCGCTTTTTCTTTAGTTTTGTCTGATACACCGCCATGTCCAAAGAAGCTTTTCCAATAGGAAGGCCTTTCAGGAGGCTCTACAATTAATATTTCAGGACGTGGAAGAGAAGGCCGCTCCTCTTTATGACTTATTTCATCTACTTTAGTCTGCACAATATTTTCAAGTAAATTTGCGGGCGAGGGCGGAATACTTACAGGATCTTCTAATCCAGGAGTCCATTGCTCCTTGTCATCATCGGCTATGTTTTGTGATTCCTGCTGTGTATCTTCTTCCTCAGTACCGGCTTCGATAATCATAGGTTCCTCAATATTTTCGTCCTCTGGTAATGGAGGAGTCCAATGTTCTTCGTCCTGATCCTTTGTTTCATCCGGAGGATTTTCTTGTGCGTCTTCTTCCTCAGTAGCTTCTTCAATAATAGTAGGTTCCTCTATATTTTTTTCTTCTGGCAATGGAGGAGTCCAATTTTCTACTTCCTGATCATTTGTTTCTTCCGGAGGATTTTCTCGTTCGTCTTCTTCCTCAGTAGCTTCTTCGATAAGCTTAGGTTCCTCAATATTTTCTTCTGGTAATGGAGGTGTCCATTGCTCTTCGTCCTCATCGGTTATTGTTTGTGATTCTTTCGGAGTATCGTCTTCTTCATCAACTTCTTCAATAATTGTTGGTAATTCCTGTTCCTTAATAATATTTTCTTCATCTGGTAAAGGGGTTGTCCATTCATCCTCGTTAATTATTGTTTTTGATTCATTCGGAGTCAAGTCTTCTACCTCTGTTTCTTCTTCCTGGGATTCATATTCTTTATGCTGCTCAATATTTTCCTCGGGTAATGGAGGTGTCCACAGCTCTTCGTTGGCGGTAACTTCATTATCATCATGCTCCTCAATATTTTCATCGATATTCTCTTCTAGTAATTCTTTTCTTTCATCTTCAATAGTTGGAGATTCAGGACTTGTTTCTTTGTCCTGTTTTGCAAGTTCCGCGTCAACTTTACCAATAATTTTTTCGGATAAACGTTTTTGCCCTGCAACAGCCTCTTCAACCTGACTAGCTGCTTCCTTTACTTTACGTTCTGCGGCCTTAGCACGATCCGCAGCCTTTCGTGCTTCTGTAACATCACCGCGGGATTCTGCAGCTTCAGTTTCTAGTTGTGCTTCCGAAGCTCTTTTTCCATACTCTAAACATTCCTGTGTCCATTTATCAATTGAAATTTTACGATTAGTCAACAATAGTAATTGAGATTTAACCCATTCAAGAATATTTTCAGGTGTTTTTCTTAAGTGTACAGTCTCGCCCGTTTCTTTTAATGTTATCACACTATCTTTTAACGCATACTTAAAGCGTGCATTCTGCCAATATTTTGCTCCAAGTTCCATATTTATTTGTGCTTGCTCTACCAACTCGACACTATTTCTCCATGCTCTTGTCGCTGCACGAACGGCCATTTCCATTAAAACTTTTTGATCATCAGTTAATAATGGCTTTTCATCAGTTTCCTCTACATATGTAAGGGGAGTTATTTTCCCATCTAGAGGAGTTTTGTCATTGGATTCAAGCTGTTTTTCTTCAGGGGTTGTTACAGGAGTCTCTGGAGGGGCGTCGATTATAGGACTTGTCACTGGAGGGGGTGGAGCTTCGATTATTGGACTTGTCACGGGAATCTCTGGAGTAGGAGGTGCCTCGACTGGAGTCTCAGGAGTGAGCGGGGCGTCAATTATAGGACTGGTCACTTTAGTAGCAGGAGTGATTGAAGCCTTTAGAATTGTAGGTGAAGGCTCTTCAGTTTCTTCGATTTCATTAGAATTTTCCTGATCATTTTTAACAATAATTTCTTCTTCAGATGGTGCAGAGTCAGTCGTTTCAGGTTGTTGAATAGGCGCGGATGGGGAAGAGGACATAAAACTTTTAATTGCATTCATTATTAGATCCTTCTGATCAGTTTGTGGCTGTAATCTAACCGTCTCAACAGAGCTCACCTCAACCGTAGATACATTTGGAAGTTTTGCGCCCTTAATTTTCGTATTTAAATATTTTATAAATTTATAAGCACGGTCTTTTGGTATATCAAAATATCCTTCCTTATCCAATTGTTGAATGATAGACTCTTGCGAGAAATTAACCTCCGATCTTTCAATCTTAGCAGCAGGCAATTCTGTTTGTGGTGTTGATTCAGGGGTTATTTCTTGACTATTGACAGATGCAACTTTCTTTTCAGTTTGATCAACTGAAGCAGGATTCTTAAACTTTAAAAGGGCTTGTTTGATTCGCTCTCTTTGATCGGAATGGGGATTGAATCTAACCATTTCTATACCATCTACTGCTAGAGGGCTTATAGGAGGTAATCGAATTCCTTCTTTACCTAAAAATTTCATAAAATTAAATGCAATCTGTTTTGTCATATCAAAATAGCTATTTTTGATCAGCTGTTCCTCTGGTTCTAATTGAGTCTGATGAGGAAGAATAAATTTATCAATAACTTTTAAGTAAATGGATTTTTGATTTGCTGGAGGCAAAAGACGAATATTTCTATCTCCTTCACCTGGACTCAAATTCGTAAGTTTGGGACTAACTGCATCATCCTCTTCAGATAATAGCTTGATAAATTTATTTAGTTCATTGGAGTTGAGATCGAAATAACCATGTTTTTCATACTGATCTCGTATTGAGTCGGCATCTCTTCTTTTACGAAAATTCCCATAAATTCTCTTTTTATTTTCTTCAAGCCTCGTTTCCTCACGCTCTCGATCCAATTCCTTTTTCCATACATCAAGCAAAACTGCATTAATGGACTCTTCCAATGCCTCTTCTGAGGCAAAGGACAAATCTGGTATCTCGATACGAATAGGTAAGAGTTCATTTCCGTATCTTCGAAAAACTGTTATTGATTCTTGTTCATCAGAATCGCCAAGTAGCGAAAAGGAAAACGGATATATAATATTTGACAGTGCAACCGTCCAGCTAGAATCCAATTCAAGAGTGTCAGGCATTCGAACAGTAAATTTGGAAGTGGTATTTCCTTCAACCCCTCCAGTATTTGAGGGCAATATTACATAAAAGGAGTCCATATTTATCTTCTAACAATATCGCTATCGTTAACCCAGCTATTAAAATTATCGTTGTATCCTATCCAACGAACAAAATGTTGTTTAATACCTTGACGTGTACGTGTTTTTAAAATTTCAGCAATACGGTGAGTTGTATCTTCTTGTGTGGGTACCAATTCTTCTCTATAAAATATTCCTTCAATTAAATTTCCTTCAAAATCTTTTAACTTATATGTGACGGGATATCTATTGTCGTATTTAATATGTATGCGAAACAATTCGTCAGTGTAGTTGGGTAAATATCCCTTTTCAAATTTACCTTTTTCTTTTGTGATACGAACAATTTGGCCTGGCTCGAGTATTGAGCTTGTTTTAGTATTTTGTATATTTTTAGGATCCTTATATAGTCTGTTAAAAACTTCCCCCGCATTCTTAAACGTAACAGAATTTGGAGTTACACCTGTGGTTCGATTAATACTTGCATTTATTCCTGAAACAATTTTCTGAATAACATCCTTCCAACGTAGTGTATTTTGTTCGCTAAAATATCTGTACAATCGCTCTTTGATAGTGCGGTTTGCCCTTTCTGCCATTGAAGCATGCACATCTGTACTGTAGACTACTCGCTTATCTATGTCCTTCTCTTTAAAATATTCTTTCATTCGTTTCGCCTCAAATTCTAACCCTCGATCCGTATATAATTTATGAGGAAGTGTCCCTTTTGAAAGTTTAAAAATATTTTCAAACGCATCAATCATATCCTCAGAACTCTTAGATTTGGCAGGCACCGCATAAAGTTTTCTACTTAGTACATCAATACAAACCAAAAGATATTTGTACCCATCATTATATTTAGCTAACTGATCAAAGATTGCCAAATCCGCTTGCCAATCTGTGTGCAGGCCGCTTGGTCTAGTGGCCAGTCTAGGAAACTTTTTTCTTAGAGGTCTATGCATTGTATACACCCTTTGCTTATGCATAAAATCATAAACATCTTTCAATTTTATTTTAGGATATTTTCGACGAGCTTCTTCATAGACGCGATTTATTCCTGCATATGAAGCAGGAGAACTAAGCGAATAATATATTTTTTCTAAAAAAGTATCTAAAGCTTTTCCCATATTTTTGGCATAAATTTATTTTTTCGCCGAACTAATCCAGGTGAATTTATAGGCATGACTTTTACTAGAACTCTCTTTTTTCTTTTACCGCTGCCTGATTGATTATCGGTTGAACTACCTTCAGTACTACTTTCTCCAACCGTCTCTTTGATCATTTCTTTCACTAACGGGTCCTTAGAGAGACGGTTAAATAGAAAACTGAAACCTTTTGGGGGCGATGATGTCTCACCCTTTACATATTCGAGAACATCTGTGAAATTGCTATTCTTTACAAGTCTTCCAGGGACATTAGACTCAAAACTCCCGTTCTTACTTATTTTGAATTTTTCTGCGTTATCTTTTACATAATTATCCAATTCTGTGGAATATCGTGTCGCAATAATACCCTTGAATTTTGAAAAAGGAATTGCACTCTTTCTTTTTGCTCGCGGCAACTTAGGAGTCACTTCTGGTTCAGATGGATATTCGGTGTTAGAATATGTTTGAATTTTGCTGGGAATTAACTTTGGTTTTGGTGTATTAGCAATGTTTTCCCGCAAGTATGGTGCAACTTCTGTAGAAGGTTTTCCTTCATCGATTGTAACTTTTTGTGGGCGATTTTCCAACTCATTTTTGAGCTGACGCCTCTTCTTATATAACCAATTATATTTCTTTGCTTTTAAATCTTCCGAAATTTTTGGGTCATCGAGGGTTTTCATAATATCTACATCTGTTTGTGTCTTCTCTCTTTGTAGAAAGTCCCCACCTTTAATCATGCCTAAAAGCGTAATATATTCGCTCTCAGGCACCATGATCATTTTCTTTGTATGTTTCATTCTTGAGAGAATTTATGAATTATATGTTCTGCTAAAGCTCCCAAGACTGGTACAAGTATTGCAGCTAAAGCAGCACTACCTCCTTGTTGTATGCGATTTCTGGCACTATTTTCAGTACGCGTTCGGGCGATTGCTCTATAAAAGTCAGCAAACTGTGATAATTTCTTGCGCTGTCTCCTATTTAAAGTAAAATTATTTTTTAGAATATTAGCACAAATTTCAACAATCGCTAAAATTTGATCTGCGCTTGCTGAAAGAATAAGAGCGTTTTTCTTTTTATCTGAAGTAGTTTTTGATAATTGTTGAAGAAACTCAAAATTATCCTTAACGTATGGGCTATAGTTATACGTGGGCATTTTTATTTGTAACATTTTTGAGCACTTATATATTATAGCGGCAAATATATAGTAGTTTTTTCTCCAGGAAAAATTTTTGTGGATAGTCTCATATTTTCATCTGTGCTAGGATGCATGTTTATTAATAGATAGGAAAAACGTTCCGATGTTGCATCTCGATAAGCTTCAAGAAAATAATTAAGCATTTTTGGGAAAAGCTGCGAGCCGAGTGTCCGTACTTGCAGAAGGCCCTGGGGGTTTTTTGTTAAAAGAATATAATGTGAATTAGCGCGAGCCGTTCTTATATCTCGTCCGTATAGGGATTGTGTTACAAAAATCACACTTACTCCCCAATTATGTGAACCGCGAGTAAAAAGTAAATCTAGAAAATCATTTGGAATATTAAGCATTAAGTCATCTAAAACTAAAAGCTGATGCTGCTTAATTAGTTCAGATTCGGGAACCCCATTATACGTAGTGATTCCCATTTCCTTGAGCTTAAAAACAGTTTCATTCATTTCTCCAAAACAATATAATATTTTTGAAGGCGGAGGATCTATGAGCTGGTCAGTGTGTGCCAGGAATTTTAATAACCATTGGGTTTTGCCACTCCCTGTGGCACCCGAAATTATCATAGTAAAAGGAGCTATGAACATTTTTTATTTAACCATAAATTCTTTACTTTATTTATATAGGGCCTTAAAATGTATCAAAAAGCAATTATTCAAAACGTGGTATCTACAGCTACTCTACTTGAATGTGACAACAAATTAGATCTTAATAAACTTGAAGCAAATATTCCTAATGCTAAATATCGTCCTGAGCGCTTTTCTGCTCTAACAATTAAGATGAAAGAACCATTAACTGCTACAGCGCTACTTTTTGCTAATGGAAGAATAGTTTGCGTCGGAACAAAGGCTGCAAAGGACTCGGAAACCGCTCTCATATGTTTTGTTAAGATAATTTCTACAGCAGCCGAATTATTCATAAAAATTCACAATTTTAGAATTCAGAATATAGTTTCTTCTTTTACATTTGGAGGATTCATAAATTTACCAGGTATGTTAATTATTGAGTAAAAAATAATTTTTAGCCTTGTATGATTCTATGCGTTTCGCTCCACCCTCATGGTTGGCTAGACACATATCCTATAATCCTGAATTTTTTCCGGGGGTGTGTCTAAGATTCAAGGAATCGCGCACAGTTATAATTGTCTTCACAACTGGAAAGGCAATAAATACAGGTGCACATACAGAAGAAGAAATTTACTCAACACAAAATAAAGTTTACAATTCAATTTCAATGTTTATGAAAAAATAAATTAAAAAATACTTGAATTAATTTCAGTTCGTAGTTCCATTAATAGTTCACCGAGCTTGTTCAAACCTTCCCATTCACTAGGATTATTCAGACGGGGACTTGAACGGTGCAATCCATTACTCCAAAAAGAATCTAAAGCAAAAGCCTGAGATATAAGTCCCTCTCCAGTTGCACGCAGCTGATTAATAAGTTGAGGGTTCTGAGTAAACTTGGCCCATAATCCTATATACATTATCTAAAGTTTATTTTAATTCAATAATCTTAAAAGGTTTGCCTTTACGCGAACAGAATCCCATTCTTCTTTAACAAAATTTCGCACCTTGTATCCAATTCGGCGAATGGTCACAGGGTTATCAATCATTAGTACTTCACTTGCTATTTCAAAATCTCCAAAGTATCGCGCCTTCTGCCACACAAAATATTGATCAACAGAAATAAACGTTCTTCCAAGTAATGTAAAAGATGTTCTAAAGCGATTGTCAAATCCACAGCGATGAGAGTGAAATACAAAAATCTTTTGATTTTGCGCGCCAACTAATTCTTCAGGAGGAAGAGATTTCTGTTCATGTTTAATAAGAAGACGTTCAAGCATATTGGCTGTTGTTTCTTTAATTGAAAATATATTTAATTTGAATAGCTAATACTACCTAGATTGTCGTCGCTGATCATGATAATTCTAAAAAGCTTGTAAAAAGTTTAGAAATTTTGTAGATATTTTAATGTTTTAAACAAAAATAGATAAATCACATTTCTAATTAAATTTTATTCGAAATTAGAAAATAATATTATTCTGTTGGATCAATTAGTGGTTCGCCTCTGTATCCATAAGGATAACAATCAAAATTATCATCAACTATTCCTTTATCATATATTGGTGCATACCGCCTGCAGGACTTTTTATATTATATTTTGAATTTAAAATTATACCTAATTTGAGAACGGCTTGTAACTTCTCCTTGTCTCCAGTTCGGTTGAAAATGAGTCCTCTCCAATTTAACAGGTTCTTGTTCATCTCCGTATGCCTCAACCATTTTCTAAAATTACATCTAAATTTGAACTAATTTAAAAAATACCTTGAATTGATTAAAATCAAGAGGGGAGTCCACTTTATCCCAACATCCCCGGCATTTGACAATATATTTTATTTCTCCATTTTTCATGTGCTTCATTTTCATGGCATACTGAAAATTAATTTCAGTTTAAATGTAAAAGTGTCAACCTGTTTACACCCTCCAGTATAAAACGCAACAATATTCCAATCTCCATATTCGCGGTCCATCATTTCACCAACGCGAAAGGGAGGCGTTTGTCCACGACGATGCAAATAAAAGCAGCTATCTGTGTCTGTGTAAAGTAGCTTGCAATCCTTTTCTTTCGCTATTTTTTCCATATAATCGTATAGCATTATTCTTGCCATTGCTGTTGTAATCAATGCTATTGCAATATTATATTTGTCGTGTGGACGTACAAATTCTTTTCGATGCCGATATGGAACGGAAAAAAGATTCGGAGCCAACATTTCCACGGCTCCGAGCTCAAGTTTCGGATCATTAAGAACTTTATGCAATTCAACAGGAGAGCTTGTTATACAATCCTATGAGAATTGGAAAAGTTTTCAAGGAAAATGTTTACCTGTGTCAAGTTACAGCGAAGTGCCCATCGCCCCCACCTAATTAAAAAATTAAAACAATTTAGAAATGTTCTCACATTGAATTGTTGCACGTTTTTGCAAGGTATCGCATGCCTTCGTTCCTTTCTATCCTTGTAGGATCTAAATGTATTCCATAAACGTTCTGATTTCGTTCAATAAATTCCTTTTTTCGCTTGTCCTCTAATTCAAGGTTTCCAGGAGCAAATACACTACCTGGCCATCCACTTGCCTAATAAAATTTTATAAATATGAAAATATTTATAACCTCAATTTTTAGACGCATCATATCCTGAACATAAGGCCTCAATAAAGTGTTTGACCACTTTTCCCAATGATAAATGCTGTATATTTTAGTCACGCGGTATCCCTTCTTTAATGCAAGTTCAAGTTCTACTGAACAAGTCGTGCTAACAAATCCTCGTTGTTCATCCGTGTGCGGACACCATTTATGGGCAATCTCTCTGTTATATTTACGGTTAGCGCGTAACGCTAAACCCGGAGATGCTTCCACGGCACAACGATGGCAAACGTGAAAGACCTTAATATAATGATAAACAATTAAATAATAAAAAACCAATTTTCCGTGAATTCTTTCGGGAATTACTGTCCTGGTAAAAATTTTAAATTAGATAATTTTTCATTTTATATACCAATTGGATAGAAAGCATAAAAGTTAACTGCTGGATATAAGCTGACGACATCAAAACAGGATATAGTAAAGCAGCTGGGCTATAGCTATTTCTCTCCTTTAGCTAGAGCAAAAGGTTATTCGGCGGCTGGGAGCGAACCAGCATCTTCAGTAGACCGGACTGATGTGTTAACCATTACACCACGCCGCCTACTGCTCAGCCTTAGGAAATTAATAGCTATATGCTTTACACCTCCATCCCCAGGGAAGACTGTCCCTAGTCTTCTTATCTGCCCTCTTCCCGCTTTTTTCTCTCACCTGCGGGGTAGCTTAATCATCGCCTTCTCTGGCGGAATTTCCTTTTCTCTAACCCAGGGCCTATGGGATGGATCGTCATTCGTTCAGCGTTCGCTGAACCATCCGGTGCTACCAGTAAAGCAGCTGGGCTATAGCTATTTCTCTCCTTTAGCTAGAGCAAAAGGTTATTCGGCGGCTGGGAGCGAACCAGCATCTTCAGTAGACCGGACTGATGTGTTAACCATTACACCACGCCGCCTACTGCTCAGCCTTAGGAAATTAATAGCTATATGCTTTACAATATCTCAAATTCGTCTGATCCTTCCAAATCACATTTTAGAGCCAAAGGACCTGTTCTTCCTCCCTGAATTTATTTTTAAATAAAATTTAAACTTGACAAACGTGAAAGGCATCTCTAGGATAAAGAGGACCAACATCAGGTAATGTATCGAAGAAAAGAGACATTTCAGGACACTCTTCAAGGTCTTTTATTACTTCACATTCCCAAACAGGAATAGTCCAAATTCCGGCTTCCTTCAACAAGCGAATACGTTCATCAAGTTTATCATTATTAAATAGCGCGGTCTTTCCATTTAGACAAATTTCATGAGGGCGATATAAACTAAAAATAATTTATTTCACATAGAATGTTAATTACCATTCATGTCCGTGCCATGCACATCCAAGGAATTCAATTGCTTGGTCCCATCCGCCATGAGTGCTTTTAATATACCCATCCAGTCGTAAAAGGCTTCCATCAGAAACTCGTACCCTTTTTTCGCCTTCAGGGCTTTGTTGATGTTGAATTTGAAGCTCTGTTTTGTGAGAAAGCCAGTGAAGATATTTTAAAGCGATTGCAGATTGGTTTGTATCTTTATGATACCCGTTATCTGGGATAATACCAATTTGATCTTTTTTCATGTAGTTTATGCCTAAAAATTAGTTAAATTGAAATATTTTAAAAAATATACAAAAATGACGGATGCACGCGCTAGCCAAAGTCATGGAATTGACCAACACATCGTCTCGCTTTGATGGTTCTGTGGCAAGTTCAAAGAAAAGACGTTGAAGTTTGACGAGAGCATGTGCTAATACACGCACATCTTGCTCACAATATTCGACAATTTGCTCACGAAGACAAAATGGTTCGTTTTTATGGTTGTTATACCATTCTTCAAATTTGATTCTTCTCTCTTTTCCCATCGAATCGGGGTAATAATATTGTTGATTAGGTAACCCGTTAAGCCGAACATTCATATTCTTATTAAAATTCCAGCCATGAGGAAAAAAAGATTTTCCCCCTTCGTCTATATCAAGCGCAAGAGCCTTGGGTAGTTGTTCCAGCTTAAGCATTGTCCAATTAAAGGAGTCACGAAACGAAATGTAAGGACATATTCCTCGTTGTTTTTTAACAAGCACTTCATAAAGTTTATTTCCTGTCCTTGTGATTTTTGGCTCGATGCCAAAATGCTTGATTAGATCCCCCAATAAAAGATGCATATCATAGCGTCTAAATAATATCAATTGGAAATGTAAAAAATTGGAAATACCCTCCATAGTGTGAAATAGCATAAGTTCGTCCTGAGCGGTCACGACCTAAGCCAACAATTAGCCAGTCCAAAAATTCACGCAGAGGATTTTTAAAATCTGCAAAAGTCCAGCTTCTCATCCTCGTGGCACCTATACCACAAATTTTACAATCTCCTGTTGTCACATCTTTCCAATTATTACTGCTCATACAGCGCGCACAAAGCAATAGAGCCTAGATTATTATCCAGTTGATTATCAATTTAAAATAGTATTACCGATACACAATTTACATGGTGTAATTGGTAATTTTCATCGTTAGGCAAATTGTTTAAAGAAATTAAACCGTCATTTTTCAAACTCTTCCATTCGTCTTTATTTTTAATTGGTGAAATTAGTTCGCATTCAAAATCAAATACAACCTAAATACATTTTGAATTACAACAAAATAATTTATGACTACCAATAGATAATTTCGATCATTTTTAGGAACAATAGGTTGAACATAGCATTGTTCTTCACGTTTATGGTAAGATCGACACTGGGAACAAAAATGCACGTAACAAACATGCCCATCTCCATTGTTATCATTTTGTGAAGAATCTTCAGTTCCGCTTTCTTCACTCTTTAATTCATGAGATTTCTTTTTTACCCTGTAGGTTTGCCCACAAATTTCACACCTATTTAATTTTTGGAAAAAAGATAAAAATATAAAAATACCTTCTGAAAATTTTGCAAATTCCTTTATTAATATGCCGCTTGTAACATTCTGGATTTCTAAAGATGTTAGCACATTGTGAACATTTCTGCACATATTGATCTATTTCTTCACAAGGAAATCCAAAACCTATCCCACAACATCTTGAACACTTTGCTGCACAATTTTGTCTATGATTAATAATACTGCGGTAAGGTGCTTCGCATTCAAGGCAGTAGTATGTATTTTTTCCATAAAGTGTGTTAAGACTTCTTATTCCAAAATAGTGTCCGTCTTTCAAGTATAAACATATTTCTTGTTCAGCTCTATCAGGACTTTTCCATAAAGGACGCATCGTTACGTTATCCCCGAATACGGCAAGACGATATTTTCCAGGAAACTGTAGATTTAATAAATTTTGGATCAAAGGCACATGTTCTTCAACGGTATAATAATTTGCATAAATCGGATAATTTATTTTGTTTTCTATCAGTTGTTTCAGCATTTCGTTAATTAACTGTGTTCGTCTGATTTTCGCATTTTTGTTTTGCCCATTTACAAGTCTTTGGAATTTAACTTTGTCATACGCAGAAGTGCCCATATTTGCGTGCATCAATTTAAGCTGAACTGCCAGTAAGAGACAATGATTATTTGCAGGCGGGTTCAGATTATCGTTATGTACCTATAAATTATTATTTATTTTTAAAAATTCTTACAGGAATAAGATTGTTTGCATCAATTCCGTGACAAATTTGTCGAGGTTTTCTGCCATTACCTCCCTGTCCCTGCTTCGCCAATTCGACTGACTCTTCGTTGGAAGGCCCCATAACAATCTAAATAAAATAATTTATTTATTAAAGGATAAAATTTACCTCAATATGAATAGGTTGACTGTAAAGCGACGGTCTGCCCATTCTTTTGCCACTCTGGTCAACGGCATCAAATTGTTCCATTACAACGCTGGGAGTGTTTTGTGCCAAACCGCGATATGGAATTTGAATGGGTTTTTCTAGAACCGAACTTCTAATAATTATTGAACATTTTTCGGATTTTGATCCATCCGCGGCGTCTGCTCTTGCAATAAAGAGGTCAATGAGGTCTTCGAACAATGCATCGCTTCCATCTGGTGCGTCTTCCAAGTTTCTAACGGTAAATACGTTTCTGAAAACCAAAATTTTTATAAATATATTAATATTTCTTACCTAAAAACGCCCATTTTAAATTTTGTGTTTTTGATTCTTTCAGACGCTTCCTCCCTGTAAAAATGTTTGGCTGGAAATTTTCCAAAATTTCTAGGATAGCGACGATGCATCTAAATTCAACTATAACGATTTAAAAAACATGGCATCAAATATTGCGTAGTTTAACGCTTGTTTAAGAAAAAGACTATTAGTAGAATATTTATTTCAATCAGAATAAACAAAATTTTTATCCTCGAATATCTTCAGACGGAAGCATTTCTTCACTATTCTCATTCATTCCCAAGTTTTCTTCAGACATGGTTAAAGTAGCTGAAGTTGAAGACCCTGCCTCGTCGTCAATATTCATCTTTGACTCCATTCGGGTTGTTATGTCATTCATGATAATATAAGAAGATGGAGTATCTTAAACAATATTGCAAAAATTTTTGGAACAAATTACCTCTCGGAGACATATTGTAAAATGAATCATATTCATTACATGCATAAATCGCAAATTTATAATCGATTTCATCCCAATACTTGCTTACTGGATTTTTCAGTTCTGAGAAAAGCAAATCCTTTATGACATTTGTAATAAGCTAAATTTTTCATTATTTAATTATTTATAGTTATAAAAACCGACGACACAAAGGCATCTTTTTCCTTAAGGAAGTTTTCGTGAATGCGCCTAGTTCCAAAGGAATGTCTTCGTTCGTGAAAACGCATAAAGGAAATGTAAAGATTTTCCTTGAGTTGTTCTTCTTCATTATCGAGAAATTTCATTTCGCGTCGTCTATATGATAAATGTCTAACGCGATCTTTAATTTCAGCAACTTTTGCCTCTTCCATCACTAAATGCTAAAAGTACGATTAGTTTATTATTTAGGTAAACATGGTGCTAAATACTTTTGCAAAAAATGTTTTAAAAGTATAAGAGGGTTGGTGAGAGAGAGACATATTGTAAAATAAAAAATTTTAGGTGTAGCTACTACTTGAAAAAATGTTTTATAAAGTATGAACGGTGGGTGTTAAATACTTGGTGAAAATTTTAAAAAACATAAGGTAACTACTATTTGAAAAGTTTTAATACGAATGAGGGGCGGGGCTTACTACTTATTAAAATTTTTTAATTCTGAGGAGGGAAAGTTAATTAATAATTAGAAAATTTTAAATTATGCAGGGGTTAACTACTTATTGAAAATGGTTAAAAACACAAGGTAACTACTATTTGAAAATTTTTTAATTAGTATGAGGGGCGGGACTTACTACTGATTAAAATTTTTAAATTATGAGGAGGGAGGGTTAATTGATAATTGGAAAATTTTAAATTATACAGGGGTTAACTACTTATTGAAAACTTAATAAACAATGATTTCTACGAATTGAAAATTGTTTAAAATTATGAGGGGGCCTGGGGTTTAACTACTTTTTGAAAAATGTTTTAAAAAAGGTGTACTAATGATATTACTAATTGTAAAAATTTTTAGAAACTATCAGAGGTTTATAATTTTTAGAAACTATCAGAGGTTTATTACGAATTTTTTAAAAAGTATGAGGGGGGAGCGAGGTTTATTACTAATTGAAAAAATTTTAATAATTATGAGGGGTGTGGTTAACAAATTAAAAAATATTTTAAATTACATTCATAAAGAATAATGCTAATGATAAAAAATTTTAAAATGTGTGAGGGGTGTAACTGATTTTTAAATTGAATTTAATGTGAGGTAAATAATTTAAATAAAAAGCAATTTTAAAAATATTTTGAGGGTCTAAATAATTTAATGGATATGATAGTAATACTATTTAAAGGATATTTATGTAATATATTTTTAAATGGGGAAAGGAGAAAATTAATGAATGATAAAATTTAAAATTTCTGGCTACTTTTATATGGGTTCTTCGTGCTCAAAATCCAAAGTACACGGCAATAAATTAAGAATTGTTTATATCAATTGTGTTTATTAAAGGATTGGATTTAATCATTTTAAACACTTTTTAATTGTAATTTTATACTGTTTATAAGTTTATTTGAAAAACTTTTTATTTTTATGGAGTTCAGTATTTTGATCTCAAATTGTTTACAATTTTTTAAAGTTTTTTTGAATGGGAAATCATTCTTTAGTCTATTTTATAAATTATATTTGCAAAAATAAACAGATATTATAAAAAAAGTTCAAGTCCAGAAATTGGCCTTTAGTCCATAAATTGGACTATTTAATAAAATCCGTTTTAGTTAAATTAATTTCATTTTAATCTGATTATTATCTTTGTTTTATTTTTTAAATATATTATAATATTAAAATAATTTAACAACATTAATTATAATAATTAATTTATTAAAAAATATTATTAAAATTAAAACTATTTTATTGAATTGAAAATTATTTTAGTAAGATTAATAATTAAACTTTTAAATAATGCATTTTAATTCAATTTTAAATTAGTAATTTTACAATTCTTAAAAATTTAGATATTTAATTTTTAAAATAAATTTTTAAATAACATTTCAAAATCTTTACTTATATAATTTAAATGAATTTTTTAAATTTTTAAATGAAATTTTAATGTTTATTACAATTTTTATTTATTTTTTTACATCTTTCTTTTTAACATTTAAATTGAATTTTTTATAGTTTTTTAATTAAATTTTTAATTTACTAAAAATTTTAATTTTAAATAATTTTTTAGAATTTGAAATAAGTTTTTAAGTTTTTTTGTTAAGATATTTTTGTATAATTTTTACTACTTAATTCTTAAATCAATTTTATAAAATAATCTAAGATTAATTTTATATCTAATAGTAATTTTTTAATTTTTCGAATTAAAATGACTTTTAGAATAATAATATTTTAATTTAAATTATCTAATACGAAATTTTTATTCTTTTTGTAAAAATCTTTATTAATAATTAAAAGTATTGCTTGTTAATTTAATAAATTTTAGTTTATTTTTGAAGAGTTAAATAATTATTAAATAAAAATTTTTTAAAAATTAATAAAAATTTTTAATAATAAATTTTTCTAAAAATTAATAAATTTCTAAAATTAATCAAAAATAAAATTATAAATTAATAAAATTTTAAGTAATTAATTTTTGAAAAATAATTTTTCACTTACGTAATTTTATAAAAAATACTTTTAAATAATTAATTTTTTAAATAAATAATTAAATTTTGAAGAAATAATTATTTTTAAAAATTTAAAAAATAAAATAATTTTAGAAGAAATTAAATTTTTAAAAATTTTTAAAAATAAAATAATAAATTTTTAAAGTTTAAAAATATAAAATAATTAGTTTTTGAAGAAATTAAATTTTTTAAATTTTTAAAAAAATCAAATTTAAAAAATAATTAATTTTTGAAGAATTAAATTTTTAAAATTTAAAAAATAAAATAATTAATTTTTGAAGAAATTAAATTTTTAAAATTTTTAAAAAAGCAAATTTAAAATTTTTAAAAAATAAAATAATTAATTTTTGATGAAATTAAATTTTTAAAATTTTAAATATATTTTCACATAATTATATATATAAATATATATTTATATAAATATATATTATTTATATAAATATATATTATATAAATATATATATATAAATATATATTTTTTTATAATTAAAATTTTTAGAATAAATATAGAATTTGTAAAAATTTTCTACAAAAAATTAATTAGTTAAAAAATATATATCTTTTTAAAAATTTTTCAATAAATGAATAGTTTTTAAAAAAGACAATTTTTGAAGGAACAAATGAAAGGAAAAGAGAAAACAAATAAATAAAACAAAAAGGAAAAAATAAAAGGGAAAAGGATGGATAATTATAAACAAATTTTTTATTTAAAGTTTAAAAGTCACTAAAAGCTAAAAATTGTACAATAAATATAAATGATTAGGGTTAAGAAAAAAAGAAAATTCTGATATTTAATCAGTATTGTTTATTTCTCAATTTTGGCTTTTAGCGACTTTTAAACTTTAAATAAAAAATTTGTTTATAATTATCCATCCTTTTCCCTTTTATTTTTTCCTTTTTGTTTCATTTATTTATTTAAAAATTGTTTAAAAACTTTATTTATTTGTTCTCTCTTTTCCTTTCATTTGTTCCTTCAAAAATTGTCTTTTTTAAAAACTATTCATTTATTGAAAAATTTTTAAAAAGATATATATTTTTTAACTAATTAATTTTTTGTAGAAAATTTTTACAAATTCTATATTTATTCTAAAAATTTTAATTATAAAAAAATATATATTTATTTGCTTTAAGAATTATGTGAAAATATATTTAAAATTTTAAAAATTTAATTTCATCAAAAATTAATTATTTTATTTTTTAAAAATTTTAAATTTGCTTTGAAAATTAATTAAATGTATTAAATACTGTTGGTAAATTTTTCCTGTTTAAAAGGGGTATTATTTTTTATTTATATTAAAATATTATCTATGATTTAACTACGTCTGTACTGCTTTGTAAATGTGCCATCCCGTCCGATCTGGCAAGTTAGGCAACGTTGGCTTTAAAAACGTCCTTACTCCTTTTGATTTTGTTTGAAAATTTTAGTTTTTATATTGGGGGTTTTATATCATTTTTTAAAAATGATATAAAAGTCCTATATATACTACTGGTTTTTTAACTAATTGTAAACTAAATGCATTTTTTATATTTAAACGCTTATCATTTAGATTTTTATGTAAATATTTATTTTACATTGCCTTTTTGTTCAGTAATACACGGGAAATTTCCCTCTTCGTTTTTTCAAATTCTGCGGATTTTTGTTAATTATTATACATATTTTCAGATTTTTTGCATAAAAAAAATAAGTTTAAAATATCAAAATTTTCAAGAGCAATCCAAGTACAAAAATTGCAACACAAATTCGGCAATATCCAAACTTGAGATTTTTTTAAATTCAATTTATCCGTTAATTGAAAAATTGAAAATGAATAACATACAGAATGATTTGATTGATTTTCAAGTATTATCACAAGAAGCGTTTCGACATTATTTAAATGAATTTAAAAACAGAAGCAAAATTCAAAACTATATTAATTTATTTGTTGTTATTAATAAGTTTTGGTCAAAAATTGCAGAAAAAAAGGTTAGAACTAAATATAGTAACGGATATTCAAATCCTGATTAGGAAAGCTATACCGTTAAAAATCATATGTTCCCAGAGAAAATGTTTGCGAACAAAAACTCTACTCCATGTAATCGAAAGTAAATTTCTCTATTAAACTAATAATAATTTTTATTGTTAGCTTTTTTTATTAAATTTAAAAATAATATTAAAAATTTTCTGTTTAAAACTGAGAAATAGGGTTGTTGGCGGTCGGTTAACCGAACCGAAACCGAAACCGAAAACCGGTGTTTTTGGCCAATAAACCGAAACCGAAAACCGGGGGTCAAAAACCGGCGAAAACCGAAAACCGATGGCCTAAACCGACCGGTTTCGGTTTATAAAATACACCCCTAAAGATGGGATTTTCTGGGAATTTTTTGGCCATTTGAATTGCCAAAATACACTTCGCCAAAATAATTTTCCTAATTTCTCCTTCAATGAATAAGTTTTTTCACTGATGTGAGTAACATTGTATGTGGTTGAGTGGTTACTTTATGGGATCACTTACCTAATTTGTTTTTTGTATGGGACTGGGTTCGAGTCCAAAGTTGGAGAGATGACTTATTTTCATTTTAATTCCAAAAACTAATAATCTTAAACTTTAGTTTTTATTTTATACTAGAAATTTATTTTCATTTTTAAAAAAAGTGAAAAAACAAGTCAAAATTTTCAGTGGAGTCCTATAATTCTCAAAATTTTCGCCTGCGGCGCAGAAAAAAGTAGGGCATATTGGGGGAATATCAGGAGATTAGGAGGATAACCCTAAAATTGGACGAATTTGGCTTCTTGGCCTTCCAAAATTCCTAAAATTTTTGCCTGCGGCGCTGAAAATGGAATAAATCTGACTTCTTAAGCTCCTAAATTTTCAAAATTATCGCCTGCGGCGCTGAAAAAAGAAGTCGTAGGATTTGCAAGGATTAAGGTGGATTTGGGGAATTAAAGGGAATATCGACGAATTGGTGTATGCTACCCGTGAAAATTTGAAAAAATTATAAGGAGTTGGAACGGAGATATCGAAGGGTTTGCAAGGATATCGGAAAAAGTTAAGCCTGTGTGACCACTTTTTTCTTATTATTCTTACATCCCAAAACTCATCTATTTGCCGTAGGTGCCGGAGCTAATAAATGGACAATACCCAGCACTATATTTTCACTTGCGGCTCTAAATAACAAAATTTTCGTTGGCTGATCTGTAGAATATTTCATTGAAGCATAATAATGGGATAAAATATGAATTGACTATTCTGTATGGCAAATTCAGGCATAAACCGGTTTCGGTTAACCAAAAACCGGGGGTCAATCGAAAACCGAAACCGAAAACCGGGGGTCGTAAACCGGCCAAAACCGAAAACCGAGGGTACCGGTTTTTAACCGGTCGCCAACAACCCTACTGAGAAACATGCCTATACAAATTCCTTAGCCAATTGCCGGGTGTCCGGATGGAATGTTTTCTAATAAAGTTTCTATAATTATTTTAAATTTTTATAACTTTCAGTCACAAGAGCTACAAAATAACAATCAAGGTAGGAAATATAATAAGTCTTTTAAGTAATTTGTAATGATACTACTTTAGCTGATTTTATAATGCAAATTTTAAATATTATAAGACTTCACACTTAATTTTAGGCTGTAAGTTTTTTCGCATCTGATTATACAAATACCCGATTCCTTTTGCGAACAAGGTTATTCTTTCAACTTTTAGAATCTACCAGCACTTCAGAACAGATCTACGAAGCATCGATTAAGCTTAGATCTAATATTAATATATTTTTAATTCAAATCAAACGTGAATTGATCCTTGGATTTCCCTATATCAATTTCGAATATATTTTGGCAGAATTAAAAAATCTTAAACTTGACTTTGACACAAATTTTATTGATAAAAGACTAAATGAAAAGGATTTCAAGAAAATTCTTAAGAATAAAACGTTTAAAAAAATATTTAACAATTTAATCAGTAGATTATCAGCAAAGAAAAGCTCGTACTGGATTAATATAAAAAATCTAACGGATAAAAATGAAAATCTATTTTCAATTAAAAACGTATTATTTTATCTTACTAAACATTTAGGTATAAAACTAATCTAGGGCTTGATTTGAATTTGGATACTTTAGCCTGATCAGATCGGGTCCACGAATAAGGAATATGATCACGTTTGGAACTACCGTTATACCGAGTCAAAATAATCCAGCATATTCTCAGTTAGATAATTGCATGAATTATCTAAAGCGCAAGCTATTCTTTTAACAAAAGAATTCTATATTAAAAGCATCCGAATATTTAAATATTTCCTTGCTTTGGTAATCCCAATCATTCTATAAACGGGTTAGAAGATATTTGGTGACCGACATAGGAATACAAATTTGTTAACACTCTTCTCTATTACACTAAATTTATCACTCTTACCAGTAATATGTATATTTTGAATAACATTTGGGTTGAGTAAATATTTTTACAAAATATCTTACCAATCTATTCCAAATGCTTTTTAAATCAGGGTTCAAGATTTTTTAATAACTTGCTAATAAAATTTTACTAATCACAATATCAGATTTACCAACTTTGGAAAACTATTGAACTCTTGTTGCGTGTTAGCCAAAAGATATTCGGATATTTAAAATACGCTGTTGAGTCAATTGCATCGAGAAATGATCTTAGTGATTTTAAATTATATGTAAATATTTAATTAATTTATGCGTTATTTACGAAAAAGCAAAACTTTAGTTATTTTTATAAATAAAGTTATAAAATCACTTCTTGAGTTTATTATGAGTGCTTATTAAATTAAATACGCCTTCATATTTTCGTCTAAATATCTGGGTATATTACAAGTAAAAATGTCATTCAATCCATGGTTATCACATCAACATATTTAAATTAGAGTGCGTCCGAGTCCGAGTATTTGAGAAAAACCCGATTCCGAGTAAAGCCGAGTTTGAAAAACCCGAGTAACGAGTCCGAGTTTTATTTTTTGACCCGAGCCCGAGTACGAGTAAAACGGGTAAAACGAGTAATTTTTATAAAACAATATTCTAAAATAATTTTACCAAAAGCAATACTTTTACTAAAAAATTAACATCAGTGCTGGGTATTGGGTTGACATTGATGCAGGGGATTATCATCCAAATCCCATTTATTTTCTTAATCCGCCTATATCCCTCTTAATCCGACGAAATTCCATGATACGCATATGAACAATGCTGGCTCCGGGCTCCGGGTGGAAAATGAATGGATAATATTATTTCGGGGGATTTGTGTAGGGTATGCGGATATGAGTGAAAGGAATGAGATGAATATCAAGGGATTAAGCGGGATTTGGGTGTATTAAGAGCAAAATCTGGGAAATTCGAGAGATTAATTGGGATATCATTGGATTAGGTATGTCGTCGAAAGGTAATCACGAAATCCGTAGCTCTATCCCTCTCTTTTCGCTCCGCTGGCTTAAATTTTGAGAATTTCTGAAGGCCAAGAGGAACACCCAAGTTCCGGAAGGCCAGATCCTTCTCTTGAAATATCCGACTATCACAAAAATCCACCCAAGTCCATTCACATCCTCCAATATACACATAAGTCTTCGTTTTCAGCGCCGCAGGCGAAAATTTTGAGAATTTTCGAAGGCCAAGGAGCAAATTTTCTATCCTTTTCAGCGCCGCAGGCGAAAATTTTGGGAAATTTGGAAGGCCAAGGACAGAATTTCTTCCTTTTTCAGCGCCGCAGGCGAAAATTTTGGGAAATTTGGAAGATCCTCAAGCCAAAAATCTTCCTTATTGCGCCGCAGATAGGGGCATAAAAATACTCGATTTACGCCGAGTCTGCCGAGTATTAAGTTACCGAGTACCGGTAACGCCGAGTATTAAGACCCCGAGTAACGAGTGCGAGTAAAACAGCAAAAAACCCGAGCGAACGACACGAGTATACTCGTACTCGTTCGGACTCGGACGTACTCTAATTTAAATGATAATCAAAAGCGATTAAACAAAGTTTCAATTTTTTACAAGCAATTTTAAAATAAAATAACTTCACAAATATAAAAAGTTTTAAATTATAGATCAATGAAAAAGAAAATAATTTTTTAACAAAATACTTCAACAATCCTAAAAGGAAAATACCTGATGTTTTAAAAGATCATATAAATAGTATAAAAGCCTTCAGTTTAGCAGAAAATGTATTAAAGACAAACTTTAATGAATTGACAAAACATTTTTTGGAGTATACAAGCAAAAAACAATCGAGTAATTCTATAAATTATTCCGATATATCACAATACATTGAGGATAATTTACAGATTCCAAAGGAATTATTAATATATCAGGATAAGAAATCACGACAAATGAAGAAGATTGAAAAAATACAGGTTTGTAAAATACAAAAGTAAAAGGGCTCTAATGTTTGGTCATTAAATTAATAGGGTATCAGTCTCACATTGTTTTTATCAAATTCATAAATTAAATACATTTATTAAATTGAATGAATTGGATTGAATTTTCGGGAATTATTTATAAAATAAATTTAAGAATGTGATCATAAACATCGCAGAAATTTTACTGGTCTATGCTCGTCTCAAAAAACTTTTCTTGGCTTTCAAAATAAACTTTGTCCAAGCTAATATGGCGGTTGAAGAATTAGTTATAACCAAAGAAGCTAAAGATTTTTCATATGCAATTTTTAACCCAGATGTTCCCAAAAATGATCCTGGGCATTTGTTGATGAAAAATTATCATGATATTATATCAAAATACAACAAAGAAAGTAATGAACCGTCAACAAGTAAAAATGAGAAAAATTGAAGGTCAAAACAAGATGTTAAACAAAAATGACAATTTTGATTCGTTTAATTTTGTAACTTTACCTCTTAACTCGAAAATTTTTTTCATGCATTAGACAACGGGGATTAAATTTCTATTTGCATAAATATGTACATATTTTTATTACTAACAGTCTATGTTTTCTAATAAAGAGTAACCCGACATAGCCGCCCCTGAGCGGTCGGTGCGCTATACTATTATAAATGCAACACGAGGCGGCTTTTATTCAATAGAACATGCTAGTGCCTTTCATATGAATAAATGTACTTTTGATATTTCGTAATATTTCCTTTAAAAAAACTGACAATATTATAGAAAAATTTGAAAATTAATTTTGCCCTTTTCTGACTATCAATCATTTAATTATATTGCCTTTAAAATTGAAAAAAATTTTTATAAGAGACTTTATTAATTTTAAAGAGAAAAGAGATTTCATAATGCCGACTAAAACAATATTATTCTATTTAAAAATTTTATTGTTTGTTTTATCAATCATTTATTCAGCAACACAAAGCATTGCAGCCGAAACAAGTCCATCATCTATGGGTAAACAAATATTTATTTGATGACAGCAATGATAGGCTATTTATCATTGCTTATTTGCTTTTTAAATGGTTTTCATTATTTAGGAGACTATACCTTAGCATAATTTAAATTTCTTTAATAAAAAAGATAAGGAGAATCTAATAATCGTTTCCTTGCTAGAATAATTCCCCAGAGGTGAAGCTCGAAACCATCCCCTTGCCCCTATAATAAGGTCCCAACAAAAGAGGATGGAAAATCCTTTGCGCTTTTGAGAGTTGAGGCTTTAAAATTTAGTAATTTTCAGCTGATCCACAAAGTTCATCTGACAAAAATTCTCCAGACAAAACAAGTAAATCTAGTATAAGCCAAATAAAAATTTTAGTCTGTTCATTCTTTGATATGTTTTTTGAATTTAATCAAAATATTTTCGATTTCACCAAAAATATAGGATTTTTTAAAAATCATAAGAACCATCTTAGAACTGCACGTGATTGCTTTTTATATTACTGCAGAATGAAGATTACACTGATAAAAAGAAATCTTAATCAGTATTCATTAATTTTATGTTTTAGATGAAACTAAATTACCATTGCTGGATAAAAACACATCTAAATTTAAGAAATCAAATTTTATTAAAAGATTTATTGCACGAACTTTGAATGGTAACTAATTTAATTAAGACAATTTTTCTTCTAGGTGAGCTTCTTTTGCAGAAAATTAATTTGATTGATATCAGTCATTATATTATCATATCTTTAGCTATCAGAACTTATGAGTACCAGTCACACACTTATCTATAAAGATTTTTAAATCTGCATAACCCACCTAAAATAGAAAATAGTAAAGCATTAATACTGCTCTCTCAAATTTTCTCAATCAATAAATGAATAAAGTTTCATAATTTTATAAAACAGTGAAAGGATCATCCGAAAAAGGCAAAGAAAATTAGTGATTCAGAAGTGAAAGCATTAGAACTTAGTAAATTACATATAATTTTAATATAAATTGGTGTGCTAAAATTAATCAAAAATAATTTTAGAAGAGAAATCAAAAAAACTAAATAAACTAGCAAGAAAATTCATAAAAGACAACTTGACTGAAAATGGTAAAATATTTAATAAAGTTTTGATAGAGCAGTGAAATTTAAGCCATTTCGAGTAGAAATTAGAAAACAAATTTATAAGTTTTCCAGACAGAGGATCTTATTTTGCCTTTACGCCTCTGCGTCTGTCTGCCACTCTTATTTTGGTCCGTATCCTTTAGACTTCTTCTCCCATACATTAAAGTATATGCCTTAGATTGTAAAATAATTAGGCTATAATTCAGTTAAGTCAATATTCATAATTACCTCAACATACACCTGACAAAAATTAAAAAATGTTTCAATAATTAATATTTTAGACATTCCACATATTTATTACCCTGACCCTCAAATAAAAGATAATAATAAAGACAAATTTCATCTTGTAATGGAATATTCTAAGAATTTTAATCAACTATACTCTTCTTTGGAATTTGTTAACGTTAAGGAAAATTTCGCTAAATTAGTCGAAATTATTAAAAAAATAAAGAAAGGGGTTGGTAAACCCATCCTTGATTTGAATAGAGTAGAATGTGTTTTAAAACTATTGGAAAAATTTGAAGAACATTCTGTTAAATATACTGAAAGTTTAAATGAAGAGGATCTTGAAAAGGAGGTAAATTAAGTTTTTTGCACTGAAATAAAAATCTAAGTTGAAGAGAAAAATATCAAAAATTAGGAAAATTTATATTTTAATGTGGAGAGTATTTAAATTTAAATGCTTAGAAAGATTATAGTCTAGACAGTTCTTCTTAGTGGCTAACCAAAATAAAATATAGTTTATCTAATACTATATTGGGTATCTAATAGCGGGTTCGATTTATCGTCGAAACTCACTTAAAGATGCACATCAATATAATTTTTTTATTTGTCTGGCCTTTATATGTACATATTCCTCACTATAAAATTTACATACACTATAAAATTTGACGCACATTCTATAAACAATTTTAAAATAAATATTATTGTTGTCCATTATATTTTACTATTAATTTATGTTTTGACATTTCTAGCAAGGGGTATTAAAATATTTTAATTAAGGTACGAGCAATTCAACAAATACTTGATTTAAAAGTTGCAATTAAATCGGGCTATTTACGTTATATTTATATGGATGAATTATGTAGAAATTTAGATACTTTTTACGATAAAGATAACGAATACAAGGTTTATATAAATGGATTGTGTGAAAGAGTTATGCCAACTTTAAGAAAAATTAGAGGAATTATTTTGGCTAAAGATAAAGATGAGGATAAGAAAAATCAAAAAATTATTTTCTGAGAGTATGATGAAGAACACAAGAATGTAAAGAGCATTTTAGAAATTTTTCGTTTCAAATAATATACTCGTTCCAATAGGCATAGACGATTAATTAACGTCTTTAATAATTAATAACTTTCTCACTATCAATAAATACTTTAGCATATCCGATGTGTGTGAGCAATCATTTATTCGAATTAACTAAAAATTTATTTGATTCTGAATACTTCTAATATATTACGCTTACTTTTTTTTCAATTTTGTAAAACTTTTATATTCAAATTATCTATTTATTTAAAAACAAATGCATATAAATTTTTGAATTGTCAAAAATATCCTTTTCAGCTTCTTTCTGTGAATAGTCCCTAATTTTTACATTTGTTCTAAAATAGCTTGGAAATATCTCGTGTCTCGTGGCAAATATTATTAGATAATTTATTTTAATTTCAATTAAAAAATATTTCAATAAAAATACTCTTCACAACCAGGAATATAAAGCTTTGATTCCAGCTGGGAAATTATAAAAATTTCATATATGATTCGAGTTACATAAAGTGATTATATGTCAAGGGATACTGTGTGTATTTATCATAAAAAAGATTTAATAAAATTTCAATTATTAATTTATAAAATCTTTTTTAAATAAAACCAATTTAAATAAAATGAATTCCTGAAAATATAAAAATAAATTTAAGATTATAAAATTTGACAAATAAATTTTAGTATAAATCAATAAAAAATATATGTATAAATCAATATAGTATAAATAAATAAAAAGACAATAAGTTAAAGTTAGCTAAAGTAATTAAATATATAATATAATTATAGTTATGTACATCACCCTGTTATTTAGAGATAATAAATATTAATCAAAATTCTTAAATTTTTTACATAAAAATATTGCGTGATATTATTAATCTAATCACAAATATAATATAACAAAACGAACTTTTATTTATTTACAGCATATGCTACATAAAATAAAAGACAATTGCAAATATACAAATAGATGAAAAAAGGTTACAAAGAAGGTTAGAAAATTGACCGCCATATAATTTTTTACAACTTGAAAATTAAACATTCTTTTTACAAACATTCTTTTTTTCCACTAATGAATTAAAGTTTATATTATAAAATCTATATAAAAGTGTTTAATTTTTATCATATAACCTTTATCATATACTTTAAAATTAATAAGTCAGAATGGTTCAATTTGAATTGCTAAAAAATCAAAGTTAGTCCATAATGAATAATTATTCAACTATATTCACTCTAAAATAACTTTGTCTATAAACCCAACGTCTTCCATAATTTCCTGATTGTTACCCCAATGTATGAAATATTTCTCCTTTTTTGCCACAAGAGCAAACTAATCTTAATTTTGTTAAAATTTTCTATATCAAATTCTAAAATTCAATTCTTTTTAAAATTTAAGAGAAGTATGTATTACCATTCATTGCATATCTTTTGACTTAAATTTTAGGCAAAAGATTTCATAACGAACAAACTAAATTTTATTATAAAATTTATATTTTTATTAACTTTAATATTTTATATTTAAATATTTCACAAAATAAACTTTACATTTTTCAACAAATATTTTCATAGTTTTTTCAACGAAACTATCGTTATAATTTCACATTATTTATTAGGATATTTTCGGCATTTATGAAAATTTTCATAATACTCTGGATGAGTATAATACTCTTAGCATTCAATTTTTTATAAATAATTTTGATACTAATTTATTTTAGCTTATTTTAATAAAGAAATAACCTGATTCCAATGTGTTTTCTTCAAGGTCGTTTTTTATAGTTAAAATCTTATAATTATTATTAATTATAAAAATCTTAAGCTAATTACTTTTATTTTTTGTTAAATCGTTAAGTTGAATGCTTTTATTCTTTATTTTATTTTTATTATATCTGAAAAAAGTACACTTTGTTCTCGTACTAAAAGTTTTTGAGTAAAATTAAATAATAATACTTAACGTTAAAATTTTTTAATAATTTCATTATTTATTGCAATTTTAATAAATCTTCATAAATCCTCATAAGTTGAATGCTTTTATTCTTTATTTTATTTTTATTCTTTTCTTTTATTCTTTTCTTTATTTTATCCTCATAATGGACAAATATTCAAGGATCAAGTTAAATTTCAAGGATCAAGTTAAAGCATTACTAAATAAAGTTCAATCTCCGAATAAAATAGGTAAGCCATCAATATAGATCATTTCACCAAAGGCTTTGTCTGACTCTTTGCATCTGAACGTTTGTGTCCATGCAGCTCAATTTGTTGATTTAAATTTATGTTATTGATCTTAATTTTTGATATGTAAATGTGATATGTAAATGTGATGTAATATGTAAATGTAATATGTAAGTGCTTGTTAATAAAAATTGTTTTCTGTAAAATATTCGGAGCTTTTATTATGGTGAGTCATAAAAAAGAAATAAGACCCTCTTAAATTTTGGTAATAGGGAATAACCATTTGTAGACCAATATTTTCTATTCGGTCGATTTCAAATAAATAAGAACTAATCACGTCTTATGTTTTCTGGAACATTATTAGATTGATAGATTCAATTCGGTCGACTTATAGGGTCGAATAACGATAAATAATCATAAAAAAGAAATAAGTCCCTCTTAAATTTTGGTAATAGGGAATAACCATTTGTAGACCAATATTTTCTATTCGGTCGATTTCAAATAAATAAGAACTAATCACGTCTTATGTTTTCTGGAACATTATTAGATTGATAGATTCAATTCGGTCGACTTATAGGGTCGAATAACGATAAATAATCATAAAAAAGAAATAAGTCCCTCTTAAATTTTGGTAATAGGGAATAACCATTTGTAGACCAATATTTTCTATTCGGTCGATTTCAAATAAATAAGAACTAATCACGTCTTATGTTTTCTGGAACATTATTAGATTGATAGATTCAATTCGGTCGACTTATAGGGTCGAATAACGATAAATAATCATAAAAAAGAAATAAGTCCCTCTTAAATTTTGGTAATAGGGAATAACCATTTGTAGACCAATATTTTCTATTCGGTCGATTTCAAATAAATAAGAACTAATCACGTCTTATGTTTTCTGGAACATTATTAGATTGATAGATTCAATTCGGTCGACTTATAGGGTCGAATAACGATAAATAATCATAAAAAAGAAATAAGACCCTCTTAAATTTTGGTAATAGGGAATAACCATTTGTAGCCCAATATTTTCTATTCGGTCGATTTCAAATAAATAAGAACTAATCACGTCTTATGTTTTCTGGAACATTATTAGATTGATAGATTCAATTCGGTCGACTTATAGGGTCGAATAACGATAAATAATCATAAAAAAGAAATAAGACCCTCTTAAATTTTGGTAATAGGGAATAACCATTTGTAGCCCAATATTTTCTATTCGGTCGATTTCAAATAAATAAGAACTAATCACGTCTTATGTTTTCTGGAACATTATTAGATTGATAGATTCAATTCGGTCGACTTATAGGGTCGAATAACGATAAATAATCATAAAAAAGAAATAAGTCCCTCTTAAATTTTGGTAATAGGGAATAACCATTTGTAGACCAATATTTTCTATTCGGTCGATTTCAAATAAATAAGAACTAATCACGTCTTATGTTTTCTGGAACATTATTAGATTGATAGATTCAATTCGGTCGACTTATAGGGTCGAATAACGATAAATAATCATAAAAAAGAAATAAGTCCCTCTTAAATTTTGGTAATAGGGAATAACCGTTTGTAGACGAATATTTTCTATTCGGTCGTTTTAAA